>JAMZAV010008685.1:0-21819 GCA_024449915.1 Sweltsa coloradensis | reverse complement strand
TTTTATTTTTTATTTTTTTTATTTTTTTATTTATTTATTTATTTTTTTTTAATTTTTAATTTTTGTTTATTTATTTATTTATTTATTTATTTATTTATTTATTTATTTATTTATTTATTTATTTATTTATTTTTTATTCAAACTTTTTTTTATTAAAAAAAAAGTAAAAAGTTATAATATCATCAATTCATTTAACTATATCACAGGGGTTAAAATATATCCTTACCGGTTGAAGCGCCCTTGGTTGGTTCTCATGTCGTCATTTCATGTTTGTTGACATGAATGTCCATGTTCTCGACACAACGCCCCGTACTCGTACCCGCTGTAACTTCTCGTGTCAACACTCTCAAATGTGTATTTGACCGTACCTACTCTAAACCGTCCTCTGGCGAAGTCCACGTTTGGTCCACGAGTGGATTTATGCGACACTGCGTCTGGAACCAGCTTCCGTCACTGCGCTACAGTTGGATGGCGCCAAGCTGGCAGTCTACGTCAAACTAACCGGGGATCGTCTGTGTGAGGAGCTCCTCACTAATCTCGGGAGTTCTGTTCCGTTCCGCCTGCATGGCTGAAGGTTCCATCCGCAAGGTTGCTATCGGCCACACTGACCTGGGCTACCCCGTCTGGGCCCGGGGGAATCATTTGGCCCAGAGAATGTTTCTGCTAGTCGTAAAGGGCGATTCATGAGAAAAAGTCTAACTCGAAAACATCAGCTAGTAAGAGGGTATATTACTCCCTTAAACTAGTGGCGAGCTCTGGCAGTCGTCGTGGGGAACACTCCCCTTCTCTCTCCTCCTCTTACCTGAAGCTGGTTCTAAGCAGAAAGGGGCTTCTCCTCCCCATATCCTGTAGGCTAGAGTGGCGCATATTGACCTAATAGTTGGCACGCCCTTAAACTTTAATATTTATTTTATTTTATAAAGTAAGAAAACTATATTATCATCACACACACCATAACTTCATTTCATTAATACAATATCACAGGCGGCGTCTATTGACCAAATCGGTTAAAGTTCCCTTAAAGTTTCTCACGTCTTCATATTGTGTCCCCCATTACAACCCTCTACAACGGAACCATGGGGAACGGCAGAAGAAGATCGCCCACCTCCTTCGTTCTTGAAAATAATTTTTTTCTATAATGATTGTGTGTCTACTTCTATTATGAGTTCCAAAAAAGGGTGATTTTTTTAAAGTCATATTTTGTTTAACACTGTAAAGGTTGTTACCAGATGTGACACAAACATCATACGCTAGAATAATGTGATGCCTCACGCACATAATTTGATATCCCCCAATCGTATTAAGAAATTCTTATCATATTATAACGTCGACAAACTTTCTATATTTCTCACTCAAATCCCCGTCTGGCTCAGATGCAGGGCTCTGCTAATCTTTAAAAGGTGATTCAAGAGAAAATGTCCAACTCGCAAACAACAGCTAGTAAGAAGGGTAGTAGTTTTCTCCCGAAACTAGAGTTGAGCTCCACGACGACGATGAAGACGATGACCCGTGGCTGGTTCTGACCAGCATGGGCCCTTCTCCCAATATACCCTCGGCCTTGAGTATTGCATTAGGAACCTAACGGTCGACGCGCCCTTAAATTTAAGAAAACGATCACTCATAATGACCTAACGAATGACGTCCCTTAAAAAAAAAACAAAAAATATAACCAGTGTTATTTATTGAACAATATTTAATTTAGATCATACACATTGAATTTGGTAATTTAATGTCCATCAATAACTTTTTTTTTTTTAAATTCATCGCCATAATTTTCATTTCTTATAACAATACTATCAACAATCCCACTATTAACTAATTTCATTCTCTTTCAATATCACAGGAGGCGCAATATGTAGCGATATAGTTTCGCCATGGTCGTCGTAGGCTTTCTTGTATCATTCGTCGTCGTGAATAGCCTTTTCCAGTTTCTTAGGCGACCATCCCGACGTCAGACCGACGACAAGGTCGACCACGACTTGATGACACCTCCATTCCTCTCACTACCTTACTCCCTCGTCTAAGTCTGGGTACTTTTGGCTGAGCATGGCTCTGCTATTTGTAAAAGGCGATTCAAGGGATAAAGTCCACCTCGCAAATATAAGCTAGTGTAGGGCAGTATACTCTTCGAAACTAGAGGCGAGCTCTGAAAGTCGTCATCGGGCCCTCTCCCACACCCTTGACGACCACCACCACGACGACGACGACGACGACCATGACAAACACAAACGATGACAAAGACGCAGGCCGCGACGTGTGAAAGACCTTCTTTCCTCACCCTACTCATAGCTTGGTTTAAAACAGAATATCTCTTCCCTCTTTCCCATCCCCTAGACTAGAGAGGTGCAACTATGAAACTGACGAGGACGCGCCGTTTTATCCAATTTAAACTTCATAGATTTAAAAAAGTAAAAATCCTAATGGGTTCTGTAGTTTGAGTGACCCGACAGTTGATTACATACGACCCACCAACACCCCCCAATTTACCCACACACGGGTGGCTATGTGGGGGGGGGGGGGGTGAGGGGGGGATAGGAAGGGGAGGTTGGAAATCAATCGATATTTTGATTTTACGAATGCCCATTTGGGTGTAGAGCAAATTTGAAAAATCCATTTTGTGATGCCCACACTGAATAAAAAAATTCGTCCTCCTGCCTCTCGATTTGCATGTGCTAGCAGATAACTTATACCAAATATGATGCCTTGCACACGCAATTGGATCTCTCATATTCATATAAAGAACTTCTTTCATATGATAACGGCCGACAAACTTTCTAACATTTTTTTCTTGCAAGTAATCTTATTTATAAATTTGGATTCAACGAAAGTCATACAAAATTTCTTTAATTTTCTTTATTTTAATTACATAAATACTTTAATTGCTAATACCTTTACATCACCACATTTTATTTTGTTATTTTATACCACTTAGAAAACAATCTAATCATCAAACCACCCTATTATCTCATCTCATTAACTTTCAACAAAATCCCCACAAAGAAAAAAAATCCCCCCCCCCCCCCCCACAGGCGGCGGAATATGACTTACCCGGTTGAAGCGCCGCTACGTCCCCTCACGAACGTCGTCCGTCCGTCCGTTCTCGTGTTACCTTGTCTTTATGTATGGTTGTAGGGCCCTACTGCCTCGAGCAGTCTATAATTCACTCTGCATGAACTAACCGGAATGTTTGCGTAGGTGTGACCGAGGAGCATATCACGCTGCTCTGTTGATCTCACTGTTTTTTGAAAGCGTCTTGTAAACGCCCCCTCGTGCTACTTGTCCTGTATGTAGGGTTGTATCCCTACTGCTCGAGCAGTTCATATTAAACTGCTGCAATTAAACTAATCGTAATGTTTGCCGTAGGTTTTGCCTGAGAATATCACTGCGGCTCTGTTGACCTCACGTGAAAGCGCCTTTGAAGCCCCTCGTGCCTACCTTGTCCTGTATGTGGGTTGTAGGCTCCTACTGCTCAGCAGTCATAAGTAAGACTGCTGCATTGAACTAACGTAAATGTTTGCGTAGGTGTGACCGAAGAATATCACTCGGCTCTGTTGAACTTCCGGTTGAAGCGTCCCCTTGAAAGCCCCTCGTGCTACCTTGTCTGTTGTCGGTTTGTAGCCCTACTGCCTGCGAGCAGGGTCATATTTTAAACTGCTGCATTTAAACTAACGTATGTTTGCGTAGGTTTTGACCGAATATCACTGCGGCTCTGTTGACCTCACAACGTTTTGAAGCGCCCTTGAAAGCCCTCGGTGCTAAACCCCTTGTCTTGTTATGTAGGTTTGTAGGCCCCACTGCTCGAACAGTCATATTAAACCTGCTGCTTTTAGACTAACGTAATGTTTGCGTATGTGTGACCGATGTTTTGGTACACAATAAGTTTTCATCCATGTAAGGCTAAAATGTATTTGAAATGTTTATCAAAATTTAATGTTATCAAAATTTAATTTCACATCAAATAAATTATTCCTTTATGGCCTATTACTGTCACGTGCACCATTTTCTTTTCGTTTATTAAACTTACATTAATAATAAATAACCATTAAACACATCGTAACCATACATTTCATTAACTTTTCAGATCACATGCGGGCGCAATATGACCTAACTGGTTAAAGCGCCCCTAGTTTCTCCACGCCTTTCTAATTGGGTGCCATTGTTTGTTTCTCCCTATGTCCCTAGGTTAGAGTCAAAGGCGGCTTAACACTTATTGTGGCCCTGCGCGCAGCCTGTCTTGGGGAACCTATTGCAGTGGCGGATCTAGGACATGATTCCCCCGTCCTGTGGCCCGGGAGTGGAATTAAAATAAATAATAATAAATCTATTGTATTAAGAGTCTTCACACTCAGCCCCGGAGCATGGCTCCCTCTAATCGCAAACAGGCGATTCAAGAGAAAAGTCACCTCGCAAACAACAGCTAAAACGTGCGGAATAATCTTACTCCCCTAACTAATAGGCGAGCTCTGGCCAATCGTCGTCGGGGGAACCCTTTTGCCCCCTTCCCTTGACGACCCCCCAGGCGACGGAATGACAATTGACCCAAAACGACGATGACAAAGACGGGATGACGAACCGCCGACGTGAGAAACCCCCCGTTCCTTCCCCTTACCCGTGGCTGGTTTCCTGACCATCCATGGGCCCCCTTCCCTCCTCCCCCCCCTTAGGCTAGAGTGGTGCATTATGAAACCCTAACGGTTTATGAACGCCTCCTTACTCCAATAAACCAAAAAAATTCAAAGAACGATGAACGAACCGCGACGTGAGAACCCCCCTTCCTCCCCTTACCGTGGCTGGTTTTCTGACCTCATGGGCCCCCTCCGCCCCCTCCACCCTCTTAGGCTAGAAGTGGTGCATTATGGAAACCTACTGGGTGACGCGTCCCTTAATCCAAATAAAACCACAATAGTACAATGATTTTATGGGAGGCAGAGCCATCTATTAGCGTCGTAGGCGAATTTTTTTAAATTGTATTTTTTTAGTGTGCATTTGTGCGTTTTTATTAAAGTGGTGGGCTGAATGCAATACCAAACAATGTCTGTTTTGTGCCCGTACAATTTGGTGTCGTCATCTCGAGCCTTAGAATCTACACAGCAAGAGCAATAAATGCAACCTAGTCCGATTGGATTTTTTATTTCCAATTTAGCTATAGCCACACATTCAGAGGCCCAAGACAGATTATTTCTGACAGTAATAAAAGGAAATGTGTTTTTTTTTTACTGTAAGCTTTTAAAATGTATTCTTCGTGTGGCATAGCTCCCCCTTTGGGTACATTGGCTTAATATATTGTTTTTTCTAATGGCAGAAAATTTGGTGGCCCTTCAGCTACCGGGTCCCTGCTCCTGCGCGCAATGCTAGTAGGCTTCCTAATAAATCCGCCTTTGGTAAGAGTTGTTCATTATGACTTAACGGTTGACGCACCCTTTATCCAAAAAAACCAAAAACTCTTTAATTTTATTTTTTTACATTCCTCTTTAACCTTAGAACACGATATAGATTGGCCCAGAGCTGGCCCTCTGCTAATCGGTAAAAGGCGATTCAAGAGAAAAAGTCCTTCGCGCAAGCACTCAGCTCGAATGAGGGTGTATTTTTTACTCGCCGAAAAACTGAGGCGAGCTTCTGCAATCGTCTCGGGACCTGTTCCCCTTTCCCTTGACGACCACCTCGACGACGAGACGACAATGACAACACGATCGATGACTGAATAAAATGACCCGACCGCCGACGTGAGAACGCCCCTGTTCCCTCCCCTTCCCCTTGGCTGGTTCTGACTCGCCATGGTCCCCCTTCTCTCCCCCCCACCCCCCCTAGGGTTAAAGTGTGTGGCATTATGACGTCAAGAATTCGACGCGTTCCACCTTAATCCAACTAAAACTAAAACAAAAACTCTTGGTAATTATACTTATTAATTTTTCACATTCTCTTAAACTTATAAAAAACAATATGTACAAATAGAACCAGTTCAATATTTTAAAACCATATTTATATTAACATATCTCTTCGCACGTAGATATGCTAGTTACTGTTTGTCTGTTGTCCACATTGAATAGACTATTTTCAAAATCACCAGCGCCCTCTATATCGCGCGCGACAAAGCTTATGGGGAAATAGGTCATTTACATGCTTTAAATGGCCATATGCTCGGGTGTGGATGGTAGGGGAAAAAAAAGCTGCGTTTCCAACAATGGCAAAGTGCAGTCAGCCACCACCGCCAATCATATGGCATTTAGCATGTTGATGGCCCTTATCTCCCGTATGCTTTGCAACGGAAGCGCGGCATGCGCAATTTTTAATTCTGAAAATGGTCCATTGCTTTATTGTGGTTTCTTCTCAGAAAGTTCCCTTTGAAAAGCCTAAGTGAATTTGCCTGGAAAGTACCACACATAGCATCAACTGTGGAGAATCCCCACACTGCGGTTCGTAAATGAAGTGTCCCTAGGTTTTCCCTGTTGTCGTCGTCCCATCTAAGTTGCAGTCTTGTGCACGTTTCTCCTCAGAAAGGAACTGTGCCTGTTAAAAGCAACCAGCACGTGAATCAACTGTGGAGAATCCCACCCTCGTCGTAACAGGAAGTGGCCTAGTTCCTGTTTGTCTCCGTCCAATCTAGAGTTTTGCAACGTCTGTGTGCACGTTCTCCTCAGAAAGGAACGTCCTGTTTAAAAGAACCAGCACATGCAATCACCTGTGTAGAAATCCCACCCTCTCGTACAGGAAGTGCCTACGTTCCTGTTTGTCGTCGTCATCTAAGTTGCATTCTTGTTCCGTTCCTCCTCAAAAGGAACTGTGCCTGTAAAGAACAGCACCATGGCATCAAAACTGTGGAGAACCACCACTGCGTCGTACAGGAACGTGCCCTAGTTTCCTGTTTTGTCGTCCCGTCATCTAGAGTTGCAGTCTTGGTGCAACGTTCTCCCAAAAGGAAACTGTGCCTGTAAAGAACCAGCAACATGCATCAACTGTGGATATCCCACCCCTGCGTCGTACAGGAAGTGCCCTAGTTCCTGAGGAGCCGAATCCAGGTCCAGGGCCTCACCGCAATCACCAGCAACAGGCATCAACTGGTGGGAGAATCCCACCCTGCGGCGTACAGGAAGTTGTCCCTGATTGTTTTCTGAAGGAGCCGAATCCAGGTCCAGGCCCGTCCCGGCAGATCACCAGCAAACATTCAGCACCTGTGGGAATCCCACCCTGATGCGTCGTAACATGAAGTGCCCTGAGTTTCCTGGCAGCCGATCCAGTCCAGGGCCCCTCACCGGCATCACCAGCAACATGCATCAACGGTGGAGAATCCCCCCTGCGTTCGTAACAGGAAAGTGTCCTAGTTCCTGAAGCAGCCGGAATCCAGGTTCCCAGCGTCTCACCGTCATCACCATCACATTGCCATCAACTGTGGAGAATCCCGACCCGCGTCCCGTACACGAAGGTGCCCTTTTTCCCTGTTGTCGTCGTCCATCTAGAGGTTGCCAGTCTTGTGCACGTTCTCCTCAGAAAGGAACTGTGCCTTGGTAAAAGAACCTAGCAACATTGCATCAACTGTGTAGAATCCCAACCACTGCGTCGTACAGGAAAGTGTCCTAGTTCCTGAAGGAGCCCGAATCCAGGTCCAGGGCCCTCACCGGCATCCGAGCAACACGCATCCACTGTGGAAAATCCCAACCCTGCGGTCGTACAGGAATTGCCTCTAGTTTCCTGTTTTGTCCGTCGGGGGGGGGGGGGGGGCAATCTATAGTTGCGTCCCTTGTGCACGTTCTCCTCAGAAAGGAACTGTGCTTGTAAAAGAACCAGCAACATGCAATCAACTGTGGTAGAATCCCACCCCTGCGCCGTACAGGAAAGTGTCCTAGTTCCTGAAGGAGCCCCGAATCCAGGTCCAGGGCCTCACGTCATCACCACAACATGCCATCCAACTGTGGAGAATCCCACCCTGGCGTCTACAGGAAGTGTCCCAGTTTTCCTGTGTGTCGTCGTCACTAGAGTTTGCAGTTCCTTGTGGCCACTTTCTCACTCAGAAGGAACTGTGCTGTAAGAACCAGCAACTGCAAATCAACTGTGGAGAATCCCACCCTGCTCGTACAGGAAGTGTTCCTAGTTTCCTGAAAGGAGCCGAATCCAGGTCCCCCAGGCCCTAACCGGCATCACCAGCAACATGCATCCAACCTGTGGAGAAGTCCACCCTGCGTCCGTACAGGGAAGTGTCCTGAGGTTCCTAAGGAGCCGAAATTCCCGTCCAGGGCTCACCGGCATCACCAACGGCCCCTCTATATCGCGCCAGCGCAAAGCATTTTATGGTATACAGGGATTTACATGCTATGCATATGCTCCGGGTGTTGGAGAACTGCGTTTCCAACAATGGCAGTGCAGTCAGCAACCATCCCAATGATATGGCAATGTTACATGTGAAATGCACCTGTCTCCCATTAATTTCTTTGCAAACGGAGCGCGCATGACGCAGTTTTATTCTGAAAATGGTCCCCCATTGCTTTATTGTGGTTTCTTCTCAGACGGTTTCCCTTTGAAAAGCTCAGTTAATTTTTGCCCTGATTAGGAACCATCTAACATGCAATCAACTTGTGGGAGAATCCCACCCTGCGGGTCGTACAGGAAGTGCCCTGAGTTTTCCTGAAGGAGCCGAATCAGGGTCCATGGCCGTCACCGCTTCACCAGCAACATGACATCACAACTGTGGAAGAATCCCCCCCGGCGTCGTACAGGAAGCCCTAGTTTCCTGTTGGTCGTCCGTCTTAGAGTTGCAGTTCCTTGTGCAAGTTTCTCCCTCAGAAAGGAACTGTGCCTGTAAAAAGAAACCAGCAACATGCATCAACGGTGGAGAATCCACCTGCGGTCGTACAGGGAAGTGTCCTATTCTGTTTTGTCGTCGTCCATCTAGAGTTGCAGTCTTTGGTGCACGTTCTCCTCAGAAAAGGGAACTGGTTCCTGTAAAGAAACCAGCAACTGGCACAACCTGTGAGAATCCCACCCTGCGTCGTACGGAATTTGTCCCCCTAGTTCCTGAAAGGAGCTTAAATCCAGGTCCCCCAGGGCCCCTCACTGGCAAATCACGCAGCAACATGCAGCACTGTGAGAATCCCACCCTGCGTCCCGTACAGGAAGTGCCCTAGTTCCTGAAGGAGCCGAATCCAGGTCCAGGCCATCACCGGCAATCCCCAACAGCGACCGTCGACTGTCACAGCACCCACTTCCGACGCGTACAAAGCCCCGTACTTCCTTATGAAGACAAGGGAAAACCCGTTTCTTATGCTGATGTATTAACTAACACCACCACACCGTGTTCGATCTCCGGCCCAACCAAACAAACCCCGGTTCTGCACCCTGATCCAGGCCCCAGTCCCCTGTCTGGGACCAATCATTGGCAAACCTAGCTGAAGCCCTGACTTCTCTCCTCTTCAGAATCCGTCCGTGCCATCCTGCAAACCCCCTCCAGTTTTCTGTGCGTGTATAAATGCTACTCGTTTGTTACCCCTCCAAACAACCATGGGAAGTTTCCGCCTATATCCCAACCATGTACCTCCTCTCTCACCAGTTCCCCCCCCCCCCCACCTAGCTAGAAACTAGAGTTTTCGCCTTACTGACAAACATTATCCTGTAAAAAGTTGAAGTAAAACTCGGTATTGAACAATTACAAACATAACAAATTTACTTTTAATGGATGGTTCAAAGCCCAGAAGCCATCAAGAACCGAATCGGCGATTCAAGCGAAAAAGTCACCCTCGCAAACTTCAGCTAGATAGGCCGGAGATCTTACTTCCCCTAAACTAGAGACGATCTCTGGCAATCGTCGTCGGGGAACCTTGCCCCCTTCCACTTTGGACGACCCCCCGGCGACGTGACAATGACACAACGAACGATGACAAAGACGATGACGACTGCGACGTGAGAACCCCTCCCCTTTCCTCCCCTTAACCAATGGCTGGTTTTGACCAGCTGGGCCCCCCTCCCCCCCTCCCCCCCCTCCCCCTTAGGCAAGAGTGTTGCATTATGACCTAACGGGTTGACGCCGTCCTTATCCAATAACCGTGGATAACCAGTTCAAACTTTTTAAATTTCTCATCCAAAGTACTCTATTTAACAAATTTTAATTTAACATCACACACATTTTTTTAAAAAAATTTATTTTCATTCACAATAGAATCATTTGTTTGGCTATTTCTCCATCATCATCATTTTATTTTTGTTATTTATACCTTAGAAAACAATCTAATCATAAACGCACCATTACATTATCTCGTCACTTCCATTATCACAAGATGCGCATAGGACCTAACGTTGACGCGCCCCTTTAGACCTATTAACCCCAAACTTTCAACTTCCGACCACTTGGATTTGTTCCGATGCAATTTGTCCTTTTTTCATAGAAGTGTGTACATTTTTGTTTGTCCTCCGTTGGGTCTTTGTGGTTAACGTCTCTGCTTCCAGTGCAGTAGGTCCAAGTTCAGATTCCCGCTCTAGGCAAGAGTTATTTTTTCTTCTTATTTTGACTTTATCTGTTCTTGGCTTAGACTTTGTAAACCGTGACTTTGAAGCCCCTTCTAATCAATAAGGCACATATAAATTCTAAGGTTTGTTCCGATAAGCCTTGTTTGATTCGGGCGCTGTTACTGCGGGTGAAATCGTGGTTCCATCCTTGTTGATCGGTTTTTCCCTCCTACTTTAATACGCGGTCCTCTATAGGTTTTACAATGTTCGCTCGTCAGATGGTGTCAGGCGCCCTGCAGGTTTGGCTTGTCGGTTTTTTAACCATTTCTGTGACTGAGTTGGGTGTTGATATTTGGGAATTAAATGCACATAAACAAGTCCTAATTCTACCTAATGAGTAAGATTCCGTAATGCCGTCATAAACGAAATGATTAAATGAGACTGTTGATAGGCGTTTGTGGAGGGTTGCCTGTAAGAGCGGAAAAGGTTTGAAACTCCATAAGACATAGCATTGTTTGGTGGAGGCGCCGTTCCTTACTTATTAATTAAATATTTCAATTTCAGAGGGGGTATTATTGCTGTGTTAATTTTGTTAAGTATAGCGGCACGTGCGGTGAATTAAGTAAATGTGTTTCAGATATGAAGGTCAATGTACTATCAGCACACTCGCATCTCAGTAACTGTGACCTGCTCCTACTTTTATACAGAGATGGACTTTTCATAAACAAGTACTCCACACGATGTTAAGTGGTACCTATACATTATTAAAACTACATTTTGCTATTTTAGTACAGGAAAACGCTAAAGTTGATGGTTAGACAATGAGCGGCCTGTGTCAAGTACGCTAGGAACATTTCTATTCCACCCCCGTCCCCCTGGGCCCGGGGTGAGATTGGGTCCAGATCATGGCTCTGCTAATTCGTTAAAAGGCGATTCAAAGACAAAAAGTCCCGCTCGCAAACACTCAAAAACGCTAGTATGATAAGCGTAGTTTTAATTACTCCCAGAAACTAGAGGCGAGCTCCGGCAAATTTTTAAACAGTCGTGGACACTTCATCCTTCCCTTGACGAAAAACCCTTTCCCCGACGACGATGAAACATGACACACCGAACGATGACAAAGACCGAATGATTTGACGCGCGACGTGAGAAAGCACCCCTTCCTCCCCTTACCCGTGGGCAGTCCCGATTGGAAGATTTTTTTTCCGAGCATTTTTCCTCAGTCGATTACACAGGCTAGGTATTAAAGTCCTCATATCACCGATCCAATCACAATTAACAATTGTTCCTATCGCCAATTAACCTTAGTGAACACTGAAGAGGAACATGCATTGCAAACCCTGGACCGGTATCCCACATAACAAAGTTTATATTAAATATTGATAATCGTTATAACAAACACAAACATTCAAACGATTCAAGTTCTTAAACTTAAAATATAAACTCCTACAAGAATACAATTTATAATCCGCAACACACCATTAACTCGTTTCTTTTACTTTTAATATAACAGGCGGCGAAAATATTACCTTTACCGTTAAGCGCCCTATATAGTTTTTTTCTCATTTGTAATTTCGTCGTATTGGTGCAGTAAACATACTTTTCTTCCCACCCCGCCTGCATTTGGGGTAGAAATTGGCCCAGGCTTGCTCCTGCATAACCGTAAAAGCAATTCAAGAGAAAAATTCCCCTCGTAACATCACTAGTAGGAACAGGTAATAGTTTACTAGTTTTACTCCCCCTAGATAGAGGTTAGAACAAAAAATAAAACAAAACCTAATTCGTGTGTCCGAAAAATAGAGGCGAGCTCCTGGCCATTTGTCGTCGGGGACATCCTCCCCGCCTACCGTGTACAAAAAAGATAACGAATGTTACAAAGCGATGGACGACCCGCCGACGTCATAACCCATCCCTTTTTAGTGGTTGGGTTTCTGATAAGCCTGAGCCCCTGCCCCAAATAACCCCTAGCTAGAGTCACGCTTTATGACCTAACGGGTGACGTCGCCAACATTCTCCAAATAACCAAACTAGAGGTGACTTTTTTTGGGCAGTCATTGTTCGGGAATATTCTCCCCATTCCCTACAACATTTGCCGATGACGAGCCAAACAACGACGACTATGACCAAAAGTAAGAATAAAAATAACGTCCCCGATGAAAACACGACTTTGAGAAACGCTTTCGTGCCCTGTCTGTCCATTGCGATTTGACCTTACTGCATACGTGCCATGAACCGAAATAAACCAAATATATGAACTAAAATCTCAAATTGGTGAGAATGGGCGACCAAATGTTATTCCTATAATGCAGTAGTCCTTTCCTTGAAATGATTTATTTAAAACAGAAATATTTTCCAAAATATTACTTTTAAACCAAATAATTAGAAACATGAATGTTATCCACTTAAGTCTTTATATTCTTATTTCATTAAGATTGGAATGGACACATTTTTGGCAAGTTTACAAAAAATGCTACTCGCCTCAGCAAGAATGCATTTAACGTATATGAAACTTTGCAAATGGTTGTCAACGAACATACATGGACGACCCTGCAGTCATAAATAATACAAATTTTAAACACGAATCTTTTTTCGATTTTTGAAAGTTCTTAACATAATCAAAATTCGTGAAAATACGATTTTATTGTTATAAATTATTTTTCCCCCTTCTGAACCCGGGTAGAATGCCCAGGAGGCATGGCTCTGCTAATCGTTTTTAAAGGCGAAATTCAGAGAAAAAGTCCCTCCTCGCAACATCAGCTGTTTAGGATAGCGGAGTATCTTCTCCGCGTAACTGAGCGAGCTCTGCAATCGTCCCGTCCTGGGACCTTGCCCCCTTCCTTTTCGACCCCCCTGTGGTGCGACGAATTACAGATGACACAACGAACGATGACAAAGACAATGACGAGACCGCGACTTGAGAAACCCCCCTTCCTCCCCCCCTTACCCGTAGCTGGTTCTGACCAGCATGGGGCCCTCCTCCCCACCCCCCTTAGGCTAGAGTGGTGCATTATGACCTAACGGTTGACGCGTCCTTCCAAATAAACAAAACAATACATTATTTTAAAACAAAATTTGGACATGTATTACTAAAGAGCCCTATATTTCCACATTTGTGACATTTGTGACACCTGTGGTGTCAGTCGGCGAAGCGGCCAACAATTTGCCAAAAACGCATGTCCTATACTCTCTTAATAAATTTGGAATACAAATTAAATAAAAAAACGAATTCTTCTTATTAACGCTATCCTAACGTTGTTGTAAATTATTATTGGCCAGTGTCCTCTCCTTCCTCGCTTGACCACCGCCCCGACGACAATGACCATGACGACACGAACGAAGACAACGACGATGGAGACCCCGACGTGAGAACCGCCCCTTTCCTCCCCCAATACCCGTGGCTAGTTTTGACGGCATGTGACATCCTCCTCGTATCCCTTAGACAAGAGTGGCAGATTTCACTGCAGATTTATTCGCTATATATTGCCGTTGTGGAGAATAACTTTTGTGTTCAGATAGCTTGAGCTCATTTGACCATACAACTCATGAATTCAGGTCATCATTTGGTAAACGACATCCAATTCTATTTAGAAAAACTAAACTCTAAGGGTTCTTTAATATAGTTTAGCTGGATTCCTGGACACGTGGGCACAGAGGGAAATGAACACGCTGATTGGGCTGCTACGGACGCTTCCTAGCGCCGCGACGTTGATTTGATTCTAGTTCCCGTTCCAGATGTCATGAGTGGATTCAAGCAACGATTGTTGGATTTGCGACAGACATTTTGGGATGTGGTGCAGAATAACAAATTGCAAAATGCAAAATGCAAACACATCATACAAAATCATTTCTTTATTTATTTCCATTCAAATAAATAATTAATTTAGTTTTGCTATAACTATAATTACCATACACTTTTTTTCCAATATATTCAATTAGAAAACAATATAATCATCAATAACACCATTAAATCATTTCATTCAATTTAAATATCACATGCGACGCAATAGGACCACACCGGTTGAAGCGCCCTAGATTCTCTCACGCCGTATGTGTGGACCTTTATCATCTCTCCAGCACAAGTCTGTCAACCTGACATCCCTTAGTCCCTTATTCGTCGGGGATCCCTCCCTCTCCCCTTAACGACTTATCCGACGTCAACGACTATGGCAACACGAACGTTGACCATCGAAACGTGAAAACACTTCTCACCTCCCCCCCCCCCAAACCCGCCGTGGCTGTTTTGACCAGCAAGTGATTTTCCTGCCTATAGCGACTCGGCTAGATTGGATGATGAATGAATGAAGATACAATGCATTTTATTAAATTTACGAAGGTTACTGTCGTCATGTTACGAAAATTCTATGAATATTTAGTTGAGAAAAAACTGTAGATTATATATTAAGAATCATAATATAGCAAAAGGGTCTAGGATCGCTTGGGAAAACAAAGTAGCCGTCTTGGCCCGGGGTAGAATTTGGGCCCTTAGAGCATAACTCTGCTAATCGTAAAAGGCGTTTTAAGAGAAAAAGTCCCCCTCGCAAACATCAGCTAGTAAGAGTGGAGTATAAAAATTACTCCCCGAACTAGGCTATATTTATTTAGATTTCTTACTGCAAATTTAAACGAATCGCGACTCAAACGAATTTATTGAAATGATTCGCCATTCTGATATAACAACAATTACGACCATTAGAAACCCTAGGCTTCATAGTTCACAACTGAACTATACGAGAGTTTGAGATGACGTCACACAGACTGTCATGGCCGACTGGTGGGTAAACATTACAATGGCGCAATCTAAACCAATTTTTAAAAAGTGTGATTTTTATTTGAGTTTCCCAATACTGTACTCAATAGCTGTTCAATTCAAACAAATCGGAACGATTTAGCAAGGACACATTGGAAATTGAAACCCTGTTTAAATAAAAAAAAGCTTGAACTCTGTGAAAGCAGATCTGTGGGTTATGCCATCCCGTCTGGGCCCGGGGTAGAATTGGGCCTAGAGCATGGCTCTGCTATTCGTACAAGACGATTCAAGAGATAAAGTGCACTTCGCAAACATCAGCTAGAAAGAGGAGAGTATATGATTCCCCGAATGTAGAGGCTAACACTGGCAATAGCTGCGGGGACAGCTCTCCCTTCCCTTGACGACCTCCCCGACGAAGATGACAATGACACAACGAACGATGACAAAGACGACGACCTCAACGTGAGAACCCCGTTTCCTCCCCTTTCACGTGGCTGTTGCTGACCCGCATGGGCTCCTCCTGACCAGCATGGCCCCCTCTCCCCAATCCCCTAGACTAGAATGGTGCATTATGACCGAAAAGGTTGACGCGTCCTTAATACAAAAACCAAAATAACATCGATCAAATGATAACGGCGACAAACTTTCTAAATTTCATCCAAAGTAAAACTATTTAAACAGTGGTTCTCAACCTTTTTTAGTCGCGCCTCCCTTGGATCAGTTCCTTGTCCAGACAAGGAATTTATCCAAAGGGGGTTGTTGCCTTTTAAAAAGAACATGTTTATTTTATTAAGTAATATTAATTGTTGAATTTTTTTTAAAAAATATTTAAATTATTGGAAGAAAAATTCAATGTGTAAAAACCCTTTTTTAAGCATCATCCGCAAGGAGCGTAGGTAGGATTTGTTTTCAGGGGCATGGTATGTTTTAACCCCTGTAGTGCTCAAAGTGGAAATAGAAAGGCAGTGTCATGGAGAAAGGACCATGACGTTGGATTCAAGGGGCAGAGCCCCGTAACAGTAGCGCCGCCGCAGGCGAATATTTGGAAAGTTAGTTTTATTTAGAATGCGTTTGGTGCTTACAATAAAAAGAGTGGGCTGAATGCAATAGCGAAATAATATAGATTTGTGTAGTGGAAACTCTAGAAAACCACAAAAACAATTTGAAAACCAACTATTTTGCAAATCCACGGGGGTCGGGGGGAGTAAGTGCCCTTGCTAATATGTACCAACACCCTTGGTATTGATGGGAACCTGTAGACCAAGAACACGTGTGGTTGTCTAATTTTAAAGCAAAATTTGCATTTTTATCATTTTATTTTCTATTTTGGAATTATTATTTTTGGAATATTTATTATGTGGTTGCCCATCCTGGCGCCCCCATGTTGGGGCGCGCCCACAAGTGAGAACCGCTGATTTAACAAAACTAACTAACATCATAAACATTTCTTGAATTTATTTATTTCCATTCACATAAATGATTCTTGTTTTGCTATTACTATCATCATTCATTTTTTACTATACACACTTAGAAATTCATTCATTCATTCAAAGTAATTTATAAAGCTAAATTTTCTTTACATCGAACACATCAATCAAACACAATTTTCTATCTTCTATTTTTTATTTTCTAAATTTTCTATTTATAAAATAAAATTTCCATTCACATAAATAACATTTGTTTTGATATTACTACCATCATCATCATTTTATTTTCATATATACACTTAGAAAACAATCTTATCATCAAACACACCATTATCTCATCTCATCAACTTTCATTATCACAGGCGGCGCAATATGACCTAACCGGTTTAAGCGCCCTAGTTCCTCACGACGTCCTTCATTGATACTAACCTTGCAGATGAATCAATTGTCGTCGGGACCACCCACATTACATTGACGACCATGACAGCACGAACGATGACAAAGACGAAGACGAAAATCTTCCAACCCGTGACTGGTTTTGACCAGAATGGGATTTTTCTCCCCGTATATTCCCGTGTCTGGGCCCGGGGTATAATTGCCAGAGCATGGCTCTTCTAATCGTACAAGGCGATTCAAGAGAAAAAGTCTACCTCGCAAAACATCAGTAAGTATGAAGGGTAGTATATGTTTTCCCGAAACTAGAGGTGAGCTCTGGCAATCGTCGTCGGGGACATCTCTCCCTACCCTTGACGACGTCCCCGACGATGATGATAATGACACAACGAACGATGACAAAGACGAAGACGACCGTGACGTGAGAAACCCCCCTTCCTTCCCCCTACCTGTGGCTGGTTCTGAGTAGCATGGTCCCCCCCCCCCCCTAGGTTAGAGTGGTGCATTATGACCTAGCGGTTGACGCGTCCTTAAATCCAAATAAACTAAAAAAAAAAACTACTCGAAAATAGAGACGAGCTCTGGCAATCGTTGTCGGGAACCATGCCCCCTTCCCTTGACAACCCCTCGATGACGATGACGACAATGACATTTCGAACAAAGACAAATACGATGACGACCGTGACGTGAGAAACCCCCCTTCCTCCCCTTACCCGTGGCTGGTTCTGAGCAGCACGGGCTCCTCCTCACCATATCCCTTAAACTAGAGTGGTTCATTATGACCTAACGGTTGAAGCGTCCTTAAACCAAATGAACCAAAAAAATTCCATCAACGCGACTGGAAAATGAGTTAGCGAAGCGGCCAATTTGTATGACTATTTAGCTTGTCAGGTGTACAGCGGGCTGCCTGCGCGTCACATTGCAGGCGTACCGTACGGTGCTGCGACCTAGCGTTGACAGCGAGAACTGCGTCAATCCCACAAATTTCGAGCAGCTGTTGAGTTGAGATGCGAACAATAATAACGAAACTACCCACACAAAAGTAGCTATATCTCGGTATATGTTCAAAATACACATTGAGCCTTGGCAGTAATTGGATGAGCGTAGCGAGCGAAGCGAAGATTCCATTTCACTACACTGGAGAAAAAAAATCCGGAATGTTTTTTTTTTCTTTCTTTCTTTCTTTCTGTATTTTTGTGTTTGTTAACACGATTCCGGCTAAACCGATACTCCGATTGCAATGAAATTTTATGGAGACCTTCGAAATCTCTGAACTTGGAACTGCCACGTTTTTGAGCACAATCGGGAAATTTTTCACATAAAAAACGCAATTTTACGATTTTTTTTCGATTTTTAAAAAATTTCTTCGACTACATGCTTTATCTGATTGTAATGATTTTTTCACAGAACCTTAATTTATCAATTTAGGTATTCGTGTGAAATTTGAGCGTATACGAAAAAATTATTTCTCATGAAAATCAAAATTTTATGTTTTTTCTTTTTAAAAAACTATTCTTTGACTTATAACACCTACATGCTTTATCCTATGTAATGATTTTTTTACAGAACCTTAATTTTATGAATTAATATATTCGTGTTAAATTTGAGCGCAATCGAATAATTATTTCTTATGCAAATTGCAATTTTACGATTTTTTTCGTTTAAAAAATTACGATTAATTAAAACAATTAAGTTAATTTTTTTTATGTTAATTTAATTATAAAAAATTAAGTTAATTTTCATTTAATTAATTAAATTAAAAAAAAATTCTTCGAACTAGTAATGATTTTTTCACAGAACAATAGAAAATCCGCGTAACTCATGGCATCTTAATGCACCATATACGCTCATGCAAGAACGCGGGGGGACTTAAGCGTTTCCTGGTAAAAATAAACATCCTTGCTTCCTGCTCGTTAAAAACTTTTGCCTCAATGACTCATAGTTAAGGCTGGAGCGATTAATTTATGAATATATAGCTCGTGTGCTGTACAGCGGGCTGCCTGCGCGTCACATTGCAGGCGTACCGTACGGTGCTGCGACCTAGCGTCGACAGCGAGAACTGCGTCAATCCCACGTCTTCCAAGCAGCTCTTGAGTTGAGACGCGAACAATAATAACGAAAACTACCCACACAAAAGTAGCTATATCTCGGTATATGTTCAAAATACATATTGAGCCTTAGCAGTAATTGGATGAGCGTAGCGAGCGAAGCGAAGATTCCATTTCACTACACTGGAGAAAAAAAATCCGGAATTTTTTTTTTCATTTTTCCCCTTTATTTCTGTATTTTTGTGTGTCTGTTAACACGATTCCGGCTAAAACCGATACTTCAATTGCGATAAAATTTTATGTAGGCCTTCGAAATCTCTGAACGAAGAACTGCCACGTTTTTGAGCGCAATCGAAATATTATTTCTCATGAAAATCGCAATTTTACGATTTTTCGATTTTTTAAAAATTTCTTCAGCTTATAAACACCTGCATGCTTTATCCGATTTTAATGATTTTTTCACAGAACCTTAATTTTATGAATTTAGGTATTCGTGTGAAATTTGAGCGCAATCAAAAAACTATTTCTCATGAAAATCGAAATTTTACTTTTTTTTTCTTTTTGGATGAGCGTAGCGAGCGTAGCGAGCGAAGCGAAGATTCCATTTCACTACACTGGAGAAAAAAATCCGGATTTTTTTTTTTTTTTTTTTTTTCTTTCTTTCTGTATTTTGTGTGTTTGTAAACACGATTCCGGCCTAAACCGATACTCCGATCGCGATTAAATTTTATGGAGACCTTCGAAATCTCTGAACTTAGAACTGCCACGTTTTGAGCGCAATCGGGAAATTTTTTCTCATAAAAAACGCAATTTTACGATTTTTTTCGATTTTTAAAAATTTCTTCGACTTATAACACCTACAAGCTTTATCCGATGTAATGATTTTTTCACAGAACCTTAATTCATGAATTAATATATTCGTGTGAAATTTGAGCGTAATCGAAAAATTATTTCTCATGTAAATCAAAATTTACGGGTTTTTTCTTTTCTTAATCAATTGTTTGACTTATAACACTACATGCTTTATCTTATTGTAATGATTTTTTCACAGAACCTTAATTTCGTGAATTAATATATTCGTGTTAAATTTGAGCGCAATTGAATAATTATTTCTTATACAAATTGCAATTTTACGATTTTTTTTTTTAAAAAATACGATTAATTAAAAAAATTAAGTAATTTTTTATTTTATTTATTATAAACATGAAGTTTAAATTTTTTATTTAATTTAATTTAATTAAAAAAAATCTTCGATTTAAATAATGATTTTTTCACAGACAACAGAAAATCGCGTAACACATTTGATCTCAATGCAGCATATACGCTCAACCAACAACGCGGCGGAACTTAAGGGAGTTTCCTAGTTTAAAACAATCTTTGACTTATAACACCTTCATGCTTTAAATCCTATTGTAATGATTTTTTCGCATAACCTTCATTTCATAAATTAATATATTCGTGTAATATTTGTGCGCAATCGAATAAATATTCTTTATGAATATTTCAATATTACGTTTTTTTCTTTTTTTAAGTTACGATTAATTAAAAAAAATTTAAACTTAAATTAATTTTTAATTTAATTAATTTAATTTAAAAAAATCTTCAACTTAGTAATGATTTTTTCACGGAACAACAGAAAATCCGCATAAACACATGGTAGCACAATGCACCAATTACGCTCATCCAACAACGCGGCGGGACTTTAGCGTTTTCCTAGTATAAATAAACATTCTTGCTTTCTGGTCGTTAAAAATTTTGCCTTAATTCCACATACTTTAGGCTGGAGCGATTTATTTATGAAACAATTAGCCGCGTTGGCTTCGTCAGCTGTACAGTGGGTTGCCTGCGCGTCACATTGCAGGCGTACCGTACGGTGGCGCTCAAGCGTCAATAACCAGCACTGCGTTGTCTATTCAAACGTATACCGGGCGGAACAATTAATTTCTTAGCGCAGTTATTCAGTAAATAATTAGAGATAGCGTAGCATAGTGTTCTATTTTACCACCAAGATAAAAATATATATCTGGTATTTTTTTTTAGTCTGTTGACTACCTACTCTACCCGTGACTGCAGGTTCTGACCAGCACGGGTCTTATCTCACGACATCCCTTTGGGATAGAGTGGTGCGTTATGACCTTCATGTTGACGTCCCCTGAAACCAAATAAGCCGAAAACTGCAGGCGAGCTTTGGCATGTCGTCGACTGGGATATCCTCCCCCTACCTCCCCGTCTGGGCCCGGGGTAGAATTGGCCCAGAGCATGGCTCTGCTAATCGTAAAAGGCTATTCAAGAGAAAACGTCCGGCTCGCAAACATCAGCTAGCATAGAGAGGAGTATTTATATAACTCCAAGAATCCAGAGGCGAGCTCTTGCAATCGTCGCCGCGGACCCCGCCCCCTTCCCTTGACGACCTCCCCGACGACGATGATAGTGACATAACGAACGATGACAAAGACGATGACGACCGCGACGTGAGAAACCCACCCCCCCATGCCTTCCCTTTCCCGTGGCTGTTTCTGACCAGCATGGACACCTCCTCCTCACATCCCCGAGGCTAGAGTAGTGCATTATGACCTGACGGTTGACGCACCCTTAAACCAAATAAACTTTACTAAAAAAAACTTACAACTGGCCCTCCCTAGCCGTTGAAAAGTAAACACTAATATTTTGATAAACAAGATAATATCTAATGCCGTGACTTACGGAATCGTGTTGTTTACGTGTGAACGAAGGCGGTGAGTCAAAAGCCGATGCCATGTGTTGCTCTGTGCTT
>JAMZAV010008684.1:0-28303 GCA_024449915.1 Sweltsa coloradensis | reverse complement strand
GGCACGCCCTAAGTTCAGAGATTTCGAGGGTCCCCTTCAATTTTCATCAAGATCGCTTATGCCGTTTTCCCGGAATCGTGCGAACAGACAAAAAAAAAAAAAACAACGGAGCTAAATTTTTTGAGGGGTCAGTGAAATTGAAGTCTTCGCTTCGCTCATCCAATTAGTGGCAACCTTCGTTTCTTCACATACAGAAGTCGTCTAAAAATTCAGCTAAACTTTACGCACTCGTTATAGCAGTTGTAATAAATGTAGGTAGGACC
The DNA here is from genome assembly GCA_024449915.1 of Sweltsa coloradensis. Lineage (NCBI taxonomy): Eukaryota > Metazoa > Arthropoda > Insecta > Plecoptera > Chloroperlidae > Sweltsa > Sweltsa coloradensis. The sequence goes on along the minus strand of JAMZAV010008684.1, from coordinate 28,040 downwards.
TTGCTACGCCCCATGTTCTAGTCTTGTGGTTTGCCTATTGGTAAACCCTGACTAAGCAGATTGTCTACATGGTGAAGTCAAGCCGGATTTGTGTTTTAGGAAATTAAGAGAAGTTTTGAATTTCAAAAGCTCAAGGGGAAATTATGTTGATGATAATTTTAAATATATATATTTTTTTATTATTATTATTTATTCAACAAGTTAAGATACATATTAATCTTAAAATGTTGAAGAGAATCAGAAAAGGCATAGCCCCAGTTTAGTATTTTTAAGTCATTTTAGTCATAAGATTTATTGGTGTGGTTAGATAGTGGTTTGCAAAGTTAGAGTGCGTTGAGAGTTTTTTTGTGTGTAGCTAAATTTTTGATTTTTTTTTAGTTTTTGAAAACTTGATTTCTGTTATATTTTTGTATTGTTTCTTACATGAACGGTTTGATGCCAACATGTTTATGTAGGTGGCGTTTATTGGAGTGCGTCTAAGTGCGTAAGGTTAGAAGTGTTTTTTTGTTCACAATATTATAGAGTACGAGTTCGCGATGTATTGGATGACGATGCAGTTTTGCGTACGTGGCGAGGTGTGAGTGACCGCTGGGCAACTGATTATGTCATGCTTGCACAGACTAACCCCTGATAAGAAAGTTCTTGGTACGTCCTTCTGTGAAGAGTATATCTGCATGCAGGCCCGAGATTGAAAGACCCTGGCGCACTTGTTATGAGGGCTGAGGGGGAGGCCGGGGGGGGGGGGAGGTTAGGTTGGCACTCAAGGGCACGCGTTCAGGATTCAGGTTTCGATTACTATTGTTACGACCAAATTTAGTAGTAATGTTAATGAAGAACATTAATTTTCGATTGATATCCAATAGTAAGTTATCCTCAAATATCCACATAACATATTTGAAATGTTAAAATGTGCTCTGATAGCGGCATGAACTCATCCCTCGTTAACATCGTCCCCAAAATTAAATTTTTGGGGGCAAAATTTGGAGTTCGAAAAGTAAGAACTAATTCTTAGATTGTACCCAAAACCTGAAGGGTCACCTGAAATATTCACCAAGATCGCATAATATGCCGTTTGCCCGGTAGAGTGCGAACAAACAGACGAAAAAAGGTATTTTTCTCAGGGTAAGTGAAATTGAAATCTTCTCCGCGCAAATCCAAAAACGTTGATATTATAAATCAATATTGATTGCACTCAATATTTATTTAGCCACAAATGGTAGTTGATCATGATTTGGTCTAAGCCAAATCAATGTCAGCTAGTTGTTGACTATGACTAGGCAGCTTCGCGAACGCTTTTTCAAGTCGCATTGATGGATGAGCCTTTATGGTTGATTATTTTTGTCCTACAAGTACAATTTTATTAGATTTATTACTTCGATTGTTCTCAAAATCATGACATATCTAAGTTCCGTGATTTCGAATGTTCCCATAAAGTTACATTAAGATCGAAGTAGCCGTTTGCCGGGTCCCAGGTCAAATATCACGAAATAATCGCATTAAAAATCGGAAAATCGTAAGTACGATAATCATGAGAAATATTTCTTTGATTCTACCCAAAACTAAAAAAAAATATTTTATGCCTTATATTATATCAATCAACTTAAATGCAGATGTTCCCGGGTACACATGACTTGCTCACTCGTCTAACAACGGTTTTGGTGTTTTCCTAGTCGAGTTGGCTAAGGCGCCTTCACACCCGGAATTTTGGAAACCTGAGCTCAAACAACGGTCGGGATCGATTTTTTTATTTCTGGATATTATAGAACATGTCTTCAAATGCATACAATACTATGGAAAACATAGCCAGTACGAAATAAGAATATAACTTGCAAGGTAGGTTTACTTAATCTCCGAGCGGAATTTTGGGTGACCTTGAACGTGCAACATTCGATACACCATGGTCAATGAATGCAAACATGATTTGTTAAAAATGATTTGTTCATAAAAAAAAATCATTGACGTTAAATTAAATGTGACATTCTCAGTCCATTTTCAATTTTTTTCTTATTGTGAGTTTAAATCGTAACAGATTTTGCTCAAAATTTAAACGGCACCCTGAGAATTGGTACCGGATGTCTGTTTAAAATTTTACCTCAATCTGTGTAGCCGTTTGGCCGTTCTGGAGTGAACTCACAGACAAAAACACAATCTTGTAATTTTGACTTGAATTGTAAGACTCAGTCGTCGCATTCCCATGCCTAATTTAATTTATTGAGCTTGTTGCTGCATTGTATGTAGGTTAGTTTCTAGTAGGCCAATGTATAGTAGTGAATGGTCAGTCAGGATTGCCGGTCTCAACGGGATTCGAACACGGGACCTCTCGAATCAGAGTCTCACCCTGGCGGTAAAAGGATAAGGAATGCAACAAGGTCCAGGGTTCCATTCCCGCTCTAGGCAAAAGTATTTTATTTTATGTGTAAACAGTGACTTTGGAGTCGTCCTAGCAACAATTGGCACATCATACATTCTAAGGATGTTTCGAATTGGCCTTGTTGATTCTGATGATGTCAGCGGGTGGAATCGTGTCCAGCTTGATTGATCGGTGTTTCGTCATTGTTTGCTCGTCGATGGTGTCGGCGCCTATAGGGTTGGCTTGGTTTGCTTTAAATTTAATGTCTCCCCACTGGAAATTATTTGTGTGACAGTGGGTAGACTGTAAATACGATTTGTTTAAATTTAATTTACTAACACATAAATAAAACCTTACAGGCACTTACAACAAAAACACTTACACTATATTGAGTTTGTTGTTGTATTGTGATTTGTGATGTAGGTTCTAGTAGGCCAATGTATTGTAGCAAATGGATCAAAGTAAACTGTACATTTAATTTTAAATGTTATGCGTTTGCTCCACTTTATGTTTGTATGTTTGTTAACTTTTAAAATCTCAATACTTTGTGACATGATTAACCTTACATGCAAGTTCGTTCAGACGTACATATTTTGGCATTTTGCACAGCGATAGTTTTTTTAAATCGAATGCATGCTATTATTTTGCGACATCACAACGAAACACAATTAATTTATGCAATGATAAATTGTTTAACGAATACTAGTAAATTTATTTTTCTCACATTTGCATTTGAGGAACCTTGCATTGCAGAAAACGTTCAAATATTAATAACAAATGCTTTTTCGGTTTCCGTTGAACCGCTATGCCACATTTGAAGTTAATATTGTCAATATAACCTATAATTCAGAGTCAATACGGGTCAGGTTACATGGCAAAGTGGAGAGTGTTTCTTAAACTGTGGACTGTTTTGTCTGGTGTGTCTAGGTTCCTGGCTATGAAATAACACCTCCCGTCTCACAGACAATCAGCATCAGCTATTGTATATTCTTGTAGTTCGTAGGGTTTAAAAGATTTATTTATTAAAAATCGCTTAGTGAATAAAACTCTTTTAAATTAATTTAATATTTTTTTAGTGGTAGGCAGAGTTGGGAAGTATGATTGCATTAAAGCATAAACCAGCTTTGAAGACAGGAATTGAATGAAAGGAATTGCCGTAAAAGTTTGCCCCGACACGTCCTCCTACGTCTCGACTCTCACGTAGAGAAGAGGTGGTAATGTCCAGACTTCGAATAGGCCACACACGTCTAATTCGCAGGTTATTCCCAGATGTGACACATGTGATGTACCTTTAACCGTACATCATATGCTAGCAGAATGTACCAAATATGATGCCGTGCGCACTCAATTTGATCTCTCCCAATCATATGAAGAACTACTATCATATGATTACGTACTAAATTTCTCATCCGAAGTAATCAATTTAACAAAATTTAATTCACATCATACATATTTCTTTAATTTCTTTATTTCCGTTTCACATAAATAATTTTTTTGTTTTGCTATTACTGTCATCATCATCATTTTCTTTTCTTATATACCGGTTATTTTTAACTTAAAAAACAATAAATTTAATCAAAACACCCCCCCATCTTATCATCAACTTTAAATATAAAGGGGGCCGGCGCAAAAAGGGTCCTAATGGGAGGGGCGGCATCCCGGGGAATATCCACGGAATACTTAAATTTTTACTTAAAAGCTAAAATTTTGGGGCATGATGACCCGACATACCCTACTGATTTTTTTAAAAGGAAATGGACCCCAACCCGAAAATTTACCCAAACCCCCTAAAATTTAAAGATGGCGCCCAAACATGGCCGAATTTTAAAAAAAATTATGGTCCTATTTTATTCTTTTTCACTTTACGAAATGTACTTTCAAGTACTGAAAAAAATTTGAGGTTAAAAATTAAATTTTTTTTTGGAAAAGGAAACCTCTCAAAATTAAAGTTTCCGGCCAAAAAATTTTTTGTCAATTTTTAAAGGGTTTGATTAAATTTTCCCGGTTTTCTCCACAAATATTGGCTTTTAGTATGTTTTTTGAGGTAAAAATATGTTTTGCGACATTTTTTTGGGAAACATAACCTAGAAAAATTTTGAAAAAGGACGAAACAAAAAATTGTAACTTTTTCGGCCTGACGATTACTGGGAAAGTTCTATTTGGGCTTTATGATGATTAGTCGTATTTAGCCCAAAGGCCAAGGGGCGCGTTTTTGCAGCTCCGGCACAAACAAATTTTTAAAGGGGAACCCTTATAAATAAAAAAACCCGGGAAAATTGGGAAACCCACGGGGGAGGGGAAGAAATCACATACCACATAAAGCACAGGGTTTTTTGGAAATACCCCCTGGCGGGATTTTCACCGGGACGCCTTTCCTCACTGGGGGGGAAAATGCGCAGCAAGGCTGCGTCCCCCGTCTCTTTCGGGAAAGGGTTTGCCCGTACACCACTAGCTTAGTTTTTTACTAATAAATAGGGGGGAGTTTAAATGATTAAGTGTTTTGGCTAAGGCATGAAAAAAGCATAAAAAACTGAGGAAACAAAAGGTGAAAAGGGGGGAAATTTTATTTTCCCCCAAAACGGGACACAAACCCCTTTGGGAATTCAGAGTATAATTTTTGGTTTACCATAATACAACAATTTTACACAAAAGCAAGAAAAAATGTTTGGGAAATTTACGTGGGACCCCAACTTAAAACAAAAACCCTCAGGGGCAATGAAAGTTTTTTGAAAAAATACATGGGTGCCTTATTTAAAATTAATTTAAATAAGTGGGTTAGTTTTCTACTCAGCACTCTCCCTGGGGATGTTTGCCCGATGGGGATGACCGACGATATTACGCGCTGAGACCCGCGGTTTAGCGCCCCCTTTAGTTAGGAAACGTCTTCCATGGCGCCCGTGACCTTTTCGGGGGAAACCCCTTTACCTCGAAACACTGGCTGTGCGGTACTTCGGGCAAACGTATGGTTTGGCCCTTCTGGTTTGAAAAAACGCCCCCAAGGTCTTTCTCGGTGGCGTGTTACTGGTTACCCACGCTCCTCGTAGTGGAGGGCTTGCCCCCTGATATCGGGTGGGATAGGGGAAATATGACAGGGGAAAGTTTTGAAAAATTGGCTGGGTTCTTTGGTTGTGGTTGGCTTTTAAATTAGGTTTTAAATTTGAAAGGGTACCCCATTTCGTTGCTTTTGGGTCGTCGTATTTTTCGGGGCGTCACCACATAGCCGGGGTTGCATTTCACCAAAACTCTTGAAAAAAGATTGTTTTTTAAATTAAATTTATTAGGTCGAACTTATTTCCGTACCTATTCCGATGCAGGGAAAATACTATTTGGAAGTTGCCATGATGGTTTTCAAACCGCATTTTAACCCAAACTTTGAAAGACGCGCACAAAAATCCCCTGCACTTCACACCCCAAACTGCTTTTTTGGGGGTTCCAACACTTTCTCCCGGGTTTTCTCCCTGTGGGGGGCCCTTCGCGTCCCCAAAAACCTCTGCCGCTTGCCCCTTTTTTATCACGTCACCGGGGTTTGACATTTTTTTACTGCCCGTCCCGTTTGGGGTGTTGAGGTGTGGGGGATGGCTGGCTGGCCCAAATTGGCCCCTTCGGGTTTTTTACCCCTTGCCATTTGCCCTTCCTGGCCCCTTTCGGGTGCGATTTACCCCCTGCCCGGTGCAGTCCCCCTTCCCACACTGAAAACTCGCACCCTTCTGCCCTGGGTCGGTACGTTACCCGGTTTTCCCTTTGGGTTGTTCTGGGGGGAAAAACCTTTCGGGGGGGGCCCTGAGGCGAGGCCTCCCCTTGCCTACCCCCACTGGCAGGATGGACCGTCCGGTCTTAGCCTCACTGATTTGCATATCTTTACCTCATTATGATATGGGGCCAAATAAAAAACCAATCCACAAGGTTTTTTAATTAAGTAATAATAAGGGGTTCAAATTAATATAACAAAAAAAAATTTAAAAAATTTGAAGCGGGGTGGCAGGTGGTAAGGGGGTTCTTTTTAACACCCCCATTACTTTTAAGGTAAACCTTGTGACCTCAAAGGGTCACATAAAAAAGTTCATACAAAAAAAACAGAAACGGGTTGGAAATTTTAAAATTTGCCCTAAAAACCTTTTGGGTTTTAAAACCTTACAAAAACAAATTCCCCTTTTTTTCTCTTTATTCTAAGGGTGGGCAGGGTGGGCTCGCCCCAATTTTTCCCTTTTTAAAACCCCTTCAAAATCTTGGCTCATCCTCGACAGTCCCTTCCTAAAAAGACTTAAATCAACTCCCGACTCTACAGGTCTGACATCCCTCGTATGAAAGGGTTTTAAATACAAATAAAACAAAATGCCCGCTGGGACCCCATTTCCCCACAAAGTTTTTCCCCCGGGGGGAAAAAAAACAAGGTTTTCCCCCCTACAAAAAACAGGGGGGCTAACGCCACTGCTTTCAGGAAACCCTTTAAACCCGGAAGGGTACCTCGGCCCGGGCCCCCAAAACCCCGCCGAAAACCCCACCCCCTTTACCACGGCTCGTCCGCTGGCCGTCATCACTTCCACACTGTGTCCCCTCCCTTTTCCTAGGCCCGCGGCGGTCCCACGCCCCCGGGAGAACCGGTCTAAAACACTCGTCCCCCTGCACGACTTTTAAAACCCCCCCTGACTCCCGGCTCGAACTGGTCCTCGCATTAAAAAACGGGTGCACTCGAATAAATGAACCCCAAAGAAAATACCCTTCCTTCGCTAAATGATTTATAAACATCATTATTTAAGATACGGTACTAAAAATCCTTAAAACTGCAACAACTTTGATCAACCTATCGCTCGGTTAGCGATTTTGCAAAAAAAACAGTTTTTTTTACAAAAATGAAACATTAAAAAAAATACAAACATTTAACAAAGGAAAAGAAATCTTTCGGCTAAAGGGGACCCAAAAAAAAAACAACACCTATCTAAAAAGTCTTACGAGTGGCAAAAAATCGGCGGGGAAAAAAACATATTACGCGAATCAAAATTTCCCGGGTACGGGTTTCAAATACAAAAAATCCGAAAAAAACTTTAAATAAAGTGGAGAGAAAAGGGGCTCGGGTAATAAAAACAAAACTTACGAAAAAAACAGGGACCCAAAAAAAAACTCTACCCACGCTCAACAAAAAGGGGGCCCAAACCTTTCCCTTTAAAAAACCACCCTTGGTGCCCAACGACCCTTCGGGTTGCACAAGTGGCCTGGCTTTAAATTTGCTAGCCTACTCACACCAAAAAAGCGCCCCCCCCTTTAGCTACTCCAAAAAAGTACCGACGGCTAGAGGACGGTTTGCTAATTGGTCTGACAGCTTTTGGGCCTTTTAAAAAAAAAAACTGGCGAGGGCTTTTGCTACCCAAAAACTGTTGCCCCCCGAGCGGGTTCCCCGGGTTTTCCAACTTTTTTTGGGTTTACACGCAGTCCCCATGTTTGACAAAACCCCCCCTCCTTTTCCCCGCTCTCCTGAGCTTCGTCCTAGAGTTGCCCGTAGGGCCCTTTAGCTCGAGTCCCCTCCTCTCTCCTTCCTTCGTTTTCAGTCAACGGCCTTCTTTTTGGGCGCTTCTTGGGGTTTACAAAAAACAGTGGGCCCCCGTATAGTTTTCGCCATTTTTCTGAGAGCTACCGGGGGTTTTGGCTCCCCAGAGGGGGGAGGTTTTATTGCTACAATTGTCGTCTTTTGTGCGTCCGTGTAAACATGACGAAAAAAATCCCAATCCGGGAGGCTAAAAAAAAATGTTTACTGGATTAAAAAAACAAACCCAAAAAAAAACTTTGAAATGTAATAGATAAACTGGGTGAAAAAACGTAAATGAAGAATACAATTATCATGATTTTTCACGATTAAGATGGGTGTTTCCCAAAAAAATCCATTGGGGATACTAAAGTAAAAAACTTTAAACACACGCTACGATCTATGCATCCCCGTCTTCGCCGGAAGATGTATTGCTGTCGGGGTCGTCTTTTTATTATAATGTTTCATCCCTTTTAAATTGTCCCCAAATTTTCGTATGAAAAAGCTCTACTTTTTTTAGTAAAAGCTGGGGCGCTTTTTAACCACAAATTCGTCCGATTTTGCTTTTTTCCCCCGTTTGTGTCCAAATACTTCCGCGTTAGTCCGGGCGACTTTTTTGTTGCGCTTACACCTTGTTTTAAAATTTTCTCCACCCATTTCAATGGGGTTCAAAACGCTTTTTAAGGAGGGAGTCTTTTAAAAACCTTTTGGCCAAGTGGTCTCTGCTAATTGGGGCAAAACACATACCGGGGGCGGAATATTTTCAAGTTTTACCATGTACACTAGGGAGCACGGGTCGGTCCCCGGGAATTTGGGTTTGGGGAAATTATTATTTTCGGTCATTAACAACGCATTAAACATAACACTGAGCTATTTCAACTACAATTCTACTATATTTAAGTCAAATCACACACACAAAAATGATTTTTGTTTTTGGGGGATTTCAGAGGGTTTAAATATACATACAGGCCCCACACAAACTTTAAAAAAAATAAACTTTGTTGGCCCTCTACAAGGGCCCCCCTCTTTAAAACCCAAATTTGACGGAACAAGCCAACCAAATGAACACTCTTCTAGCACCATTAATTCCCCCTGTTAAAAATTTCCCTTTTAAAAAAAAAAAGAAACAAATAATTTACCACTATTATCACCCCAAACCCAAAATGTATTACAGACCATCGCTTTAGACAACTGGCACCTTGGGTGGGCCGCCCAAAAGACTGAAACAAACAAAGGAAAAAATATTTACAAACATTTCGGATTTTTTGCATCCTTCTCCCCTAAAACATATCAACTCCCAAAATGTTGCCAAAAAAACCCTTGGCGTGTTCGTCCCGTTTTGAGTCGTCCCTTCAACACCTCGCAATTCGTTTTTTCCCTCCCGCTAATCCTAAACCCGCAAAAAAACCCAAAAGGGGGTTCCCTTTACTTCTCGAGATAGAAGTAAGATAAAAATGACCTTGCTTTTAAAAACTTTGTTCGAAAAGGAAAACCCAAATTTCCCCCCCCCTCTTCACCAAAAGAAATTTGGTGACCAAAAAAGACAAAAAAACCTTTTGTTTTAACACATATGATTTCGTTTTAGTTTATTTCAGATACTCTTTTTAGCCGCCAAATTTTCTTGTTTAAAATGGGTTTAAAAGGGTTTGAGATACAAAAAGGTTTACAGTCAAAGACTTTTTCCCGGGAGCTCCCCCAGCAAATGGCGAAGACTTACATCGAAAAGATCGCCCGCCCTTTCCCCTCTCTTGCCGCCCACTCGGACAAGTGGTAGGGGCGGGGTTAGTTACCCCTCCCCTCACTTTCGCTTTCTGCGCGATTCGTCCGTTGCTCCTCGTACCAGCTGATTTCATTCCCTCGCACGGAGCCTCGTCGCAACCTACTGTTCCTTGGTTCGACCTTCCATAGGTACCCGCTTTCTTGCTCGCATTCGCGGTGCTTTCGTGCTCGTACTTTCCACGAAGAAAACCCACGACACAAACGTGTGCACTTAATGCACAAAACACAAATACATACGGGATGCACTCATTGCATGACAAAATAGCCTACAAAGATTTAAAAAGGCGCTCGCGTCGCACAACAAATTACAAAGACATGAAATACAAGGCACGAAATACGAGGGCATCGCGGTCTTTTGACGCAAAACAAAACCAAGTACACGAAGTACAAAATTAAAATGACATATACGATGGTACACGAAGTACAAAATTAAAATGACATATACGATAGTACACGAAGAAAATACAAAATTAAATGACATATAGGACGGTACACGAGTACAAAATTAAGACGTACACGAAGTACACATACACAACAAATTACAATGATTACGCTACAACGTCCGGTACTGTTGGTCCTGGTACGTGATACTTGCGTAGGTTACTTACATTGTACACACCTTTCACGATTCCCAGCTCGTCCGATAGCTCATTGCTCTCAGGAAACGTACTATCTCTCTCATATTTCTTTCATCGCTGCACTTGACGCAGAAAGAGTCTCGGTTCACTCAAGAACACCAACAAACAAAACCTTACACAAAGCTACTAGGCCTGCTCCTGTCAACCCGGTGGGTGACCAACACTCACGGCTCGATTAAACCAACGCGCATTAAAACAAAACAACACACAAAACTTGAGTACTCTCGACTCGGTGGACGTACAACTTGCCTCCAATAGGCACCGTGCGTTGATACTACTAGCGCTCGTAGCGGCGGATTCTAACATTAAATTGATGAAGCTGGCCACAGCTGACGTAAAAGCTATGGTAAATGCTTGCATTTTGCTCATGTTTATGTCAGACAAGAGTGTTATTATTTGCCTCCATATGACGTGAAAGTCGATGTCAGTACATTAAATTGTTTTATCTATATCAGTGTCACTATAAAATTGCCGCAATCGCAGTCTGAAAGGCCGACTAGCCCTAATCGTTCAATAAAATGTAAGCCTCGCCGGCCTAGCCTGGCCTAGGCCTAGGCCTACCTAGACTGGGGCCTACAGTTTAAGGGGAACTGTCATGTCCTGCGATTGTGATACCGAATGTAGTGTTAGCATGTAGAATAATTTTGAAATGATGTGATAAGCCTAGCGTAGGTTACAAACTTTGATTGTGTTTTTTATGGGCTAGGACAAGGCCTTGGCTCATCAGACTAAAGCAAACAAACCTAGGGCTAGGCCTAGCCCTCGGGGTTAGGCTAGCTGGGCTTGGCCCTAGGCCTACTTCAGGGTTTTTATTGTGAATGAATTGTGTAAGATTATTGTTTCAACGTTTTGCACAAGGTGCCCAGCCTCTAAGGTAGCGAATAAAGTTGTAGGCCCCTAGCATTGACAAAACCACTAGGCCAAGGGAAGACCTAGATCAACCAAGTAGGCCTACCCTAGGTGGTAAAAACCTATGGCTTAGGCCATAGGGCTGCATGAGGGACTTAATTTCGAGCAGAAAGTCAAAATTACTTCTACAGGCTAACAGAAGCCTACAGTCCGTAGGCCTATCACCATCGCAGGGCATGACATGACTTGACAGTTCCCCTTGAACTGTAGGCCCCAGTATGCCCCAGTCTAGCTAGGCCGCGGCCAGGCTTACATTTTATTGAACGATTAGTCAGTCTTTCAGACTGCGATTGCATCAATTTTATAGTGACACTGACATATAAAACAATTTAATATACTTCCATCGACTTTCACGTCATATGGAGGCAAGTTGACAGATGTCTGCCTCACAACTCCAGCAGTTTTAAGCTGTTTATTTCGCCCGACTTAATTTCCGTCACGTCTAACACATGACCTGCTTTGGCCAGTTCCAATCATTTTTAAAAACATTTAGGTGCATTGAAGAACGCAAGCACACTTTTAAATCCGTATTTTTATGATTATATCGGGACGCTATCGGACACTGCATATGGTAAAGGCCATGTAAAGGCCTAGTAGGAACAGTTGTTATTCATCAATATGGTTCGGGCAGCTGCCGCCTGTGCGCGCTGCCTGTAAATTCACTAGCGCCATCAGTGGCTATTCACCCTGCCTATACTCAAACTCGCACGGGAACTCAAAACTTTACTCAAAACCTTACTCTGAACTTGCACTGTCGGCGGGGTGGTAAGTCCCTCAAACAAACTCTACGTCCTATCTCTTTCTCTCTCTCTCCCAAAACAAAACATCGACAAACACATTGCGGCTACACAGGCGGTCTTAGATTCCATCGCGTCAAATAAACAGGCTGGCACATCCTACCAGGCGCGACCTCGTCTAGCGCGTAGGCATGTCCATGCACAGATCACACGAGATCTCACAAGACAGGCGTGGTCCCGTCAAGGTGTCCGATGTTACGTAGATCTACCAAAAAGTCCTGTCGCGTCCTACTGACCGGCGACAGACTATAAAACCTTGCAGTGACCAAGTTCCCCTCGTTCCGCGAGTGATGGGGTGAAGTTTACGTCGGGCAACACCTGTTGCTCCAGTTGTGGTGGTTGCATTGCCGGTAAACAAACTTCGGTCAATGACTTGCGCTTGGTGACTGTGCCGTATGGATCGGCAATCCATCTCAATCTCATTGCAGGCAAAGTAGCTATGCGTGGCCGAATCGCCTGAGGCATTATCCTCGCTTGTCGTCCGGTTAGCAGCTGCAGACATGGCATGGCGCTCTCCTCTCTCCGCCAGCCAGCTATTTCTCTCTCTCTCTGCTGCGCCGTAGATTTGCGCGATCGATCCACTCTAGTACGCTGCCCGTGGCTGCTCTCGCTCGAGCCTCGGTTCGTGATAAACTTACAATCTGAATAAACAACTTCTTACATTCTACAAAATCTCTCGAGATCGAACACACAAATACAACAAATACTAAATACAACTGTACAACAACTAGCCCGCGATCTTTGGTGAGCTCTCTGGCGTTCTTAACCTCAGACCCCGGGTTCTGCCCCCTAGCACTCTCTGGCTAACAGGTGGGTAGTTGTCCCCCTCGTACTGGTGGCTTCTGCCCCCCGATTCCTTCATGCGTTTCTTCGACGCAGCGTCGTGTTTCACCAACAAACATTTCAACTTGAACTTGACCGTCCTGGGTGTCTTGGTCTCGCCCGGACCAAACACAATGGCGTGTTTCCTCTCAAACACCCACGTTACCGAACAACCAACTGTGGTGTCGGAGCCCCCTTTGCATTCGGAGAAACTCCGGAACCCCCACTCTCTCTCCCACTCCATTACGCTGCCCCCACAGCACTCTCTCCCCCTCTCCATCACGCTGCCCCCACAGCACTTTGTGGCTAGTGTCCCCCATGACTCGGGCACTGCGCGATACATGGCAAAACGTCGTTCTAGTACGTTCGCGATCTTTCTAGGGTGCATCCCCACCTTCGCGTTCGCGAAATAGACATTTTCTCGCTCCAACTGCTCGCCCACATGTAGTTCATGCTTGAGGGACGCCCGTTCGTCTCCCCAGTCGCTGTCCCCACTAGCCCCTGGTGATATTCGTGGTTGCTGTAGGGCCCTAGTCATCTCGGCGCGAAGCGTGGCTACGTGCTTCTCATATTCACCTCGCCAACGCTTCGTGGCCGCGGTGATCCGCTGGTCCACCGGTCCACCTGTCAATAATCCGCCCCCGGTTCCGACGTTCTCGGTGACTTGACTGGCTATGGTCACTAGCTTGCCTGACAGCACGTCTACTTCGGCTACTAGGCTGGCGACGACGTCGTTCGTCGTGATACGATTCTCCCTCACTCCCGTCTCGAGCCCTTTGATCTGCTCCTGTCTCTGGAGTTCGGCTTGAGTGGCGCGTTCCCTGTCCCCTATCATTGCTTCGCTTAGTTGGGTGAGTCCTACGTCCAACTTATTTTCCAGCTTCTTTAGCGCGCGGCACTGCGTGACTTCTAGGGTGCCTACGTTGTCAGCCACCTCCTGGAGGTTGGTCCTTAGTTCTTCCGCCTGGACATTGAGATTGTCCCTGGCGATAGTCGCCTGTACAGTGATTTTGCCCTCTATTCCAACTAGGCGTTGGTCGCGCGCTACGTCTGCCCTGTCGCGTCGTGTTTGCGTCTCGGTATGGGCGGCCAGAAACCGACTGAAACTCGAATCTTGCCTTGCTTCGGTCGCAGCTAACTCTTTCTCCCAAGCTAGCTCGGTTTCAGCTCGCTCGTCCCTCCTAGCTTGTTCGGTTTCCCTCCTAGTTAGTTCGAAGAAACTGCATTATTCTGTTTTCGAAGCTGACGAACTGTTGTATGAGCTCGCCCTTGGTGACCAACTCTTTCCCTTTTGCGTGTTCCTCTACGGTAGTGACCGCGTTCTCTAGTTCGGCTACCTCGTCTTCTTTAAAGAGCGAGCACTCCCTCAGGACTACGCTCTCCCCGTCCTCTGAGATGCGCACGTACTCCACCCCCGGTTCCACGAACATACTCGGCACCTGCACCAAGCTATCTCGGCTTCTCACCAGCTCGACCGTCGTGTCGAGGCTTGAGTCTGCCCCCAGGCTCCCTACGTTCTCGCTCTCCTCGCTGGAGTCCCCCATTGTCCGGTGACCAAGATCGTAAGTTTCTCTACGCCCTACTTTTACTTTGAAACAAATCTCGGGTATCGTCGTGGTTCCTAATCGGCCCAACGTTCGGGTGACAGTTGTAACTCTGTACAATTTCTCTCGGACGTGTGGACAAACCTATACTGCATCTAAAAATCTCGGGTCGCGGTAAGATTCGTGCCCAACCGTTGGCGCGCCAGTTGTAACTCTTCGGCCTGACGACTACTGGGAAAGTTCTACTTAGGCTAATTATGATGATTAGTCGTATTATAAACAAAGGCCAAGGGGCGCGCTTTGCTAGCTCCGGCACGAAACTAATTTGAAAAGAACTTATGAATAAGAAAACCCGGACATCGGAGACACACAAGATGGAAGCAATCACATACCACATGAGCACAGGGTTATTTGCATATCCCTGGCTGACTCACCGGGACGCCTGTCCTCACTGGGGTGCATGCGCAGCAAGGCTGCGTCCTCCGTCTCGTCTGGAATGAGTGTCGTACACTCACTAGCTTAGTGATTACTAATGATAGGTGGGAGCTTAATGATTAAGTGATTGGCTGAAGGCATGATAAGCATGAAAACTGAGGAGAACTAAAGGTGAAAATGGGGGAAATTAGGTTCCCCAAACTGGACACAAACTCCTTGGAATTCAGCAGTATAATTGTTGGATACACATAATACAACAATTTTACACAAAAGCAAGTAAAAATGATTTGAATTTACGTCGGATCCAACTTAAAACAATAACCTCAGAGGCATATGATAGCTTTTGAAGAAATACATGGGTGCCTTATTATAATATTAATAATAAGTGGGTTAGTTTCTACTCAGCACTCTCCCTCGGATGTTTGACCGATGCGATGACCGACGATATGACGCGCTGAGACGCCGCAGATTTAGCGTCCCCTAGTTAGGTACGTCATTCCAGTGGCGTCGTGACCTCTTCGGTGGGACACCTGACCTCGCACACTGGCTCGTGCGGTACGTCTGGCGACGTATGGTTGTGTGGTCTTCTGGCTTGACAACGGCCCCAAGGTACGTTCTCGGTGGCGTGGTTACATGGTTACCCACGCTCGCTCGTAGTGGAGGGCTTGACCCCTGATATCGGGTCGATAGTGGAATATGACATGGGAAAGATTAGAGATTGGCTAGGTTCTTTGGATGTGGTTGGCTATTGAATTAGGTTAATTGAAAGGGTAGCCATTTCGTTGCTGTTGTCGTCGTAGTAGTGTCGGTGGCGTCACCACATGATGCGCTGGTTGCACTCACCAAAAACTACTTGAAATAGATTGATTTTTATTATATTTATTAGGTCGAACTTATGTCCGTACCTATTCCGATGCACGGAAATACTACTTTAGTTGCCATGATGGCTTCGACCGCACTTGAACCACTTTGTAGACGCGCACAAATCGCTGCACTTCACACACCAACTGCTTGATTCGGGGTTCCAACACTTTCTGCCGGCTTCTCCCTGTGGAGGGCTTCGCGTACCCAAACCTCTGACGCGTTGCCCACTCCTTGATCACGTGCACACTGGGTGACATTTGTTACTGTCGTCCCGATTGGCAGGTGTAGGTGTCGGATGGCTCGGCTGGACCAATGGTCCTTCGGGTTATTTAGCCCCTTGCCATTTGCCCTTCACTGGCGACCTTCATGGTGCGACGTTACTCCTGTCGGTGCACGTCCACCCGTCCCACACTGCAAACTCGCATCTTCTGCCCTCGTCGGTACGTTGACCCTAGTTCCTGGGTTGTTCTAGAACCTTCTAGCCCTTAGGCGAGGCCTCCCTTGCCTAGCCCACTGGCTACATGGACCGTCCAGGTCTTAGCCTCAGCTGATTTGCATATCATACCTCATTATGATATGTCGCCAAATACAAAACCAATCCACAAGGATTCTTAATTAAGATGAATAATTAGTAATTCTAATTAACATTACAAATAAAATGAAAAATTGAAGCAGGGTAGCAGGTGGTAACGGGGTGTACTGTTACAAGATTTTGTTATGTGATTATTTACTTATCACTGGGAGCCAAACCTGATAAAAACACACTAGTACGTATTTAGCAAACACTAATTAATGTTAAATACGTACAAGTGTGTTTTTATCAGGTTTGGCTACCAGTGATAAGTAAAAAATCATATTACAAAATCTTGTTTTGTCCTTTTTCTAACTTTTTCTAGGTTATGTGACCAATAAATGTCACAAAACATATTTTTTACCTCAAAATCATACTCAGTAGCTCAATATACGTGTGGAAACCGAAATTCAATCAAATCCGTTAATAATTGACTAACTAATTTTTTGGCCGCCATCTTTAATTTTGAGAGGTTTCTGATTTAAAAAAGTTAATTTGAACCTCAAATTTAAATTCAGTACTTGAATAACATAGGACCATAATTTTTTAAAGTTCGGCCATGTTTGGACGCCATCTTTGATTTGAGGGGCTCCTGGGTAAATTTTCGATTGGCTCCATTTCCTTAAATCATCAGTTGGGTATGTCCGATCATCATGCCAAATTTCATGCTTTTATACTAAATTTGAAGTATTCTCCAGGTATGCCGCCTGACTATAACCGGTTGAAGCGCCCTAGTTTCTCACGTCGTCGTCATAGAACAGAAACTTTTAAAAAATGGGCCGCGGTCGCAAAATCTCGTTGATATGTGTAGTTGAAAATGGCAATGCGGCTTTTTCCCCCCCCCCCCCCTCCCTCACCCCTTTGGACGCCCATCATGACTGGTAT
This sequence comes from Sweltsa coloradensis, assembly GCA_024449915.1. NCBI lineage: Eukaryota > Metazoa > Arthropoda > Insecta > Plecoptera > Chloroperlidae > Sweltsa > Sweltsa coloradensis. Next base: position 10,928 of record JAMZAV010008684.1, on the reverse strand, counting down.
TGTCCTACACCAAGAAAACGCCAAAGTCGTTGTTAGACAAATGAGCTAGTCATGTAATGAGTACCCGGTAACATTTCCTTTCCCTACCTAAGGCTGGATCAAGTCAGTATGTGTCTTTCCTCCCTAGCCTATCATAGGCTAGAGTGGTGCATTGTGGCCTTACACTGTTGTCGCGCCCTTATACCAACTAAACTCAAAACCGTATCATTAATAATTACCAAAACTCGCTCACTTGTCTAACAACGACTATGGCGTTTTTCCAGCCTAGTTGGATAAGATGCCATTATGCGCTGAATGTTGGAGACCCGGGTTCAAACATCGGTAGGGATAGATTTTGTAAAGTTGTGGATTGTTTAGCGAGCGAAGCGAGCGTTTCCATTTGACTCTGCCGGAAAAAAATAGTCACTGGTTTTTTTTTTGTTTTGTTTTTGTTTTGTTTTTTGTTTTTTGTATGTCTCGCCATAACGTTCGAACGGAGGCTCGGATCGAGTTGAAATTTGGACCATCCGCAAGCTTCGTTCTCGATTGAATGCCATTAGTTTTGTGGCAAAATCGTTCAAAAAGTTAAAAAGTTACATTAAAGTTAATCGAAAGTTTTTTTTTCAAACTAAACGGCGACAAAATCTGAGATAGCCAAATCATTTAGAATGTCCGTCCGGTCACGAATATGTTAATTTTATTTTGATCAGATAAGTAGTGTAGATGGAAATTACATAATAACAAAAGTAACGTTGCCATGGCAACGAAAAGACGCGCGTAGTTTCTAATGCACTGCCACCTAGAAGTAATCAAAATACTTTCGAGGAAGCAGTCTATTATTTGTCAACAAAGAGTTAAAATAGTTTTCCCAAGGTCAAGGTCCTCTTGATGGCGGTGGATTTTATGCACAAAGTAAAGGTTCACCCAAATACCTTGGCAATATTAAATAATATTGGAAACATGGCCCCGTGGACAGCAAACGTCGCAAATTTTAAAATTTAAAAAAATGTGTAATGTGGGTCTAGCTATAGCACGGGCTCGCTTATCAACGCGTCCAACTGAGCGTTTCCTAGTATTAAAAAATTATAGAACATGTTTTGAATCGCATTATACAGTACTATGGAAAACATAGCCAATACGAAATACATGTCATTGTAAATTATGTTATTATTATTTATTTTCCACTAATAGGCTTAGTTGGAAGGTTGGCAGAAAAGGGTAGTATACCCCAAGCACAGGGTGGGGTCTGCCAGCCTCTACACAACAAATTGTGATAGTAAAATTATAACACGTATAAAACATAGAATATAGAAACATAAAAGAGACAAACATAGAAGAGACAAATTAACAAAACAATAAAAATGCAATGGATTCATAATATCAAAAAACCAATCATAAGAAGACGCGTGAGCGCAGCGAAACGAAGTCTTTATAACGCTACTCGATCGGGCCTTGGTCGTAACTGTGTCTAATGTATGTATGTCTGTCTGTCTGTCTGTCTGTCTGTCTGTCTGTCTGTCTGTCTGTCTGTCTGTCCGGTCCCATACGGCCGAACGGTCAAATAGATTGACCTTAAAATGTTAAACAGACATCCGTGACCAGGTAACTGAGAACTGCTAACAAAATGAGCACAATCCATTTCGGTTTAAACCTACAAGAAATAATAAACTAAAAAATAGGCCTAACATGTGTAGGAATTCTTTTCGGTTTCGCTTTTAAAAAAATCACTGCCTCTTAGATGTAACTCGGTTGCAATGAAGGCATGTTGAAAAAATATTTGTAATGCAGTTGTGCAGTGACCAAGGGGTATCGTTCGAAACTTGCATGTTCAAGGTACCCCCAAAATCCGCTGGAAGATTGAGAAAACCTTGCAATCTTTACTCGTACTTTGTACTGGTTTTGTTTTCCATAGTATTGTCACAGTTGATGTAGACTAAACTGCGTTATATCATATGCATTTCAAACCACGTATAATATTTTTTTAAATACAATCCATAAACTAAAAAATCTTATCCGACCAGGGGATTGAACCCAGGTCTCCCACATTCCGAGTATAAGGGCGCCTTAGCCAACTAGACTAGGGACACACCAAAGTCGTTGATAGACTAGTGAGTGAGCCATGTGTTGAATACCCCGATATCATACCCCATACTGGGCTAGATCCAGCCTTAAGTATAGGGGAGGAAAGGAGATGTTCCCGGGTACTCAATACATGGGTCACTCACTCGTCTATCAACGACTTTGGCGTTTCTCTAGTGTAGAAGACTTAATTGCTCTCTTGAAAGCATACATGGCAAGACCTTGTATTTCTTCGGATAGAGAGTTTTTTTTGCAATGTTTACTCAATCTCCCAGCGGAATGTTGGGGAACCTTTAACGTGCAAGGTTCGGGCTCGGCACACCTTGGTCACCGCCTGTCATTCTACAAATTATTCAATAAAAATATATTTTCAAGAACAAAACCATTGTCGTTAAATTACATCCTACTCATTTCAGCGTATATTTTCAAACACACATAACAAAAAAATTGTAGATCGAAATACAGCCAAACCTTACACACTCAAAAGAAATGAGATCTAAAAAAAGGGCCAAGCTCCCTCTACCCTTCCTTCCTTTTCATTTGCGCCCTTCTTAATTCAAAAAACGTACAGTGTCCCATAACAGCATCCTTGAAAAGCTTGGCAAAATAGAATTTGCGATTATTAATTTGAACGTAATAATTCATCCAAGTTCTTTTTTCTAATTAATTTAAACGTAATAACATGCAAATTTTATTTTGTCAAGCTTTTCGAGGATGCTGTTATGGGACACTGTACGTTTATGAATTTAAGAATGCGCAAATGAAAAGGAAGGAAGGGTAGATGAGCTTGGCCCTTTTTTTAGATCTCATTTCTTTTGAGTGTGTAAGGTTTGGCTGTATTTCTACAAGTTTTTGTTATGTGTGTGATCTCATTACTTTTTCAAGTTCCATTGCAAAATTATTTGTTAAAATATAATACTTTTATCAAAGTTGATTTAATTTCTATGGTATTAGCAATAACAATAGGATGTAAAATATCTAGACCCGGATTCATGTACATCCTGGGTATAGGTGGTATAACCATGGTATAACGAACTCACATCCAATTGAAACTTTCCCATGCTACAACAAGCGCACAACTAATGTTATTTTATACCTTTCACTGCATCCACAGCCATGTAAATCAAATGATTATCAAAAGCACTGCCTCCTAGATGCTCGTCGTGGCTCCAAGGAGCCACGACGAGCATCTAGGAGGCATACTAGGAGGTCGTACCCCAATAAAATTTGGCATGTGTTGTCAGGTACCTAAATCCCCTCGATTGTGATAGTTTTCAAGTTCACATCACGTTACATGACGGCTGGGTAACACCTCGAAATCACCCCAACTCTGGTTGGTGTATAAGGTGCTTGAGTGTGTAGCGCACCGCGGCTTGGCTGCGGCGCCTAACGGGCACCTAGATATGACTTGTAGGTTTAAATCGCAACGGATTTTGCTCAAAATGTTAACTGCACTCTAAAGACTTCTTCAGAGTCGAGCGACTCGACTCTGATTCGGGAGGTCCCGGGCTCGAATCCCGTCGAGGCCGGCAATCCTGACTTTTTTCCGTTTAAAGGTTTTTTTCCGAGGATAATTACTCAGTCGTTAATGCGAATGCAAGGGATTGAGTCCTCTTAAATAGCCCTTGGACATCCCTTTACAATTGTCCTGTCCGCAGTATGTCATACCGGTTAAATCTGATGTGTATACCCTACAGCGGGCATCCTACAAAAATGTATTAATTAATTTAAAGTATCATGTTTGTAAAATAGAATAAAATTAAAAATGTGCATGATGGTTATAGACACACTTCCTAATTTCTTAGAATCAGGTATCTACAGTTAACTATAAAAGCTTTCTGTATCTCTGTATCAAATGGAAATAAATTGAATTGAATTGGAAATTGATGCCGAGCGATAGTAGAATCCATTTTGGTAAGTTGAAGTTCGAGCACGAGGAGGGATGATCATACTGTTCCTGGGTTATGTCGACGAGGACATCCTAGCGTGATGCGATGAAACGGATTCAAATCCGCAGAACCAGTGATTTGTTAATACTAGGCCGCTTCGCGAACGCTTTTTCTAGTCGCGTTGATGGATGAGCTTTTTTGTAAGTTTTTAGTATGCGTTTCATCTCTTTACTTTTTCAAGTACCATTGCAAAACCATTTTTGTTAAATTAGGATATTTGTTTAAGTAGTATAAATTGCTATGGTAATACCAATTAATAGAATGTTTAATATCTGGAGGCCCGAAAATTTGCTTTTTGAACACATTGTAGGTTATTGTTGTCAAGTTTCTATAGTAACTTGTTAATCGTTTTACATTAAAAAAAACTCATATTAAATCCTTTATTTCTATGGATTCTGGCTAACTTTTTCAACTTTTTTTTTAAAGGTAATACATCACCATTACCGTCCATGTAAAATATGAACGTTGTAGACCCACCCGTTTGGTCAGAATCGTCCCAAATATCACGAAACTATCGCATTAAAAATCGAAAAAAATTGTATAAGTACGATATTCATGAGAAATATTTCTATGATTATACCAAAAAACGTGGCAGTTCTAAGTTCAGAGATTTCGAAGGTCCACTCCAATTTTAATCAAGATCGCATTTATGCCGTTTGACCGGAAGAGCGCGAACGAACAGACAGAAAAGCAAACAAAAGAAAAAAAAATTAGAAAAAAACACCCGAGCTAAGTTTTTTAGGGGGTCAGTGAAATTAAAGTCTTTGCTTCGCTCATCCAATAATAAATGCAATATTTCGGGTATTTTCAAAACCGTTTCTAATGGCAACAATTAAAACATAGATTCCATGGTCGAAACATCAAACAAACAAGTGTAAGAAGTTTTTTTGCTACGGTATTATCAACTTACAATACATGAATTTAAAATATCGCAACAGTCACTCAACACTTGGTTTTTCATACACTGTAGAAGATTGCATTGTTAAGTCTGTTTTCCGAGCTCGGGCAAACTTTTTTACAATGTCAAATGCACATTTACAAATACGCTTTGATCGTCAAATCCAGCTAATTTCACATACAGTCTGGACCGCTTTTTGACCTTTAATTTTCATTAAAAAAATGCATTTTTGGGAGGTTGTTCAAAAAGGATGACCGCATGACTGATGTCCACATTTTAAGTTCATAACACTTTTCATGATGGCTGGGCGACACCTCGAAAACACCCGAACTCTGCTTGCGGTGTAAGATGTTGACCATATCTGATGTCTACTATTGTAGTAGTCGGATGATTACATAGATAGTCATGGATAATCAAGAACTGTTTTATTAAAAGTCTTCATGCTACATGATGCAATGGTTGACGACCCTGGTCCAAAGAAGTTCGTACTCGGAGCACCGAGGCTTGGCTGCAGCGCCCTAACGGGCACCTAAGTGGCCACTTAGGTGATCAGTGCAAAAATGGATTGAATCGCGCGACTTTCGAAGGTCATGTGTACGTACGCTGAATGTACGTCTAAATACAGCGAGTGTGTAGATAATTATATACAAAATATAAATTATAAATACAATATAAAATATAATTTAAATATTGAAACAGAACGTGATGTTCATAGTTATAAATGTTATTATTACATTTTTAATTAAACGGATTAAAGAATCAAGCAAGAACAATTAAGGGTTTTGTCATTTAGGAGTGAATTTTGGATTGAAAACTCAAAACAATATTCTAAGAAAATTGCCAAGAGGTGCATTCAAAAATCGTCTGGTTAATATCGTGGAAAGTGGTGAAATAATGGCAGTTGTCAAAAAAATGCAATTAAATGCTATATTCAGATTACAAAATAATGACATATTGTAGATAAAAGTCTAAACTGTAATAACAAAATGTAAAAAAAAATTAATGTGACCACAATGTCCATCTGGCCAGATTGTGCACCCTTTGACATTTCAAACATTAACTTACTTATAGATTTCATGATTTTTATATAGTCTACCAGTCATGGGTTTCGTAGAGAGCAGAAAGTTGTAGCTCAAACATTCAAAAGAAAATTCTTCAAAGAATTACCAGGCGGTCCCTCAAAATATTTGATTGCTTTTAGGGGAAAGATAAAACATTGTTAAAGTTTAGATATTTCGATGGTTCCTTGAAATTCTCATTAATAATATTGGAGTCAAGTGACATTGAAGAAAGTGAGGCCATACTTACGTGAAAGTGATGCATGATAATTAACGTCGACTTTTCGATTTGGTTAGTCGAGAAACATTCCCGTTTAGGTGGAATTCTTAATATTTAATACAATTCACAAATTCCGGTCGGAATGGACTTTTTTAATTTCTGATTTGAAATAAATATTACAAAGTCAATTGTTGATCGTGTTGCACAAAGCTACAGTGCTGCTTTTGTTCATAATGGTTCACTTATGAAGCTAGATGCTATCTTTTTTTCCTTTTTTCCTTTTTTTTTCTTTAATTCCCCACCTTTTTTTATATTTGATTGATTCATTAATTGCATTTAATATCCTTTTAATTTGTTACCAAATTTGTTGAGTTTTAATGCTTTGTTGTAATATAACTATTTCAAATATTTACTTAAATGTTGTTCATTGTTGTGTTTGCATCTATGTAATGAGATAAATTAAGTTGCCCTACTTTGTAAATCAGTTTTTATAACTGAATAAGATAGACGTTAAATAAATAAATAAAAAATAAATAAATAAAATGTATCAGCTTTGCTTATATTTCATATTCAAGTTTTAAAACTTATTAGAAGTACGTATTTTTTTCTTCTTTTCTCTACACATTTCTCGTCGAAAACCTGCCCAGGGTGCAATGAATGCCCCCAACTAGGTATATTGGAGTTATGACAATTGTGAAAGGATGTCCAAGGGCTGTTTAAGAGGACTCATCAGTATTCGCAATAATATCTGAGGAAAACATCTGAAAAAACTTCAGTCAGGATTGCCGGTCTCGACTGAATTCGAAACCGGGACCTCCCGGATCAGAGACGCTCGTCTTGGGCGCTCAACCTAACATTGTCGGTGGAATTTTCATTTATTCTAAATTCTGAGACAATAAAGCATATAAAAATATGCTCAAAAGTGTGTGTTTCTTGTGCTTATAAGGGCTAATGAGAAATAATGCTGTCCAGAAACAAAATTAATTGTTCTATTCAATTAACCCACTCCAAACAGACTTGAAACAAAGAGGGCTTGAAATAAATAAATACTAGGAAAACGCTTAAGTCCCGCCGCGTTGTTGGATGAGCGTAATTGGTGCATTGAGCTGCCATGTGTTGTGCGGATTTTCTGTTGTTCTGTGAAAAAATCATTACTAAGTCGAAGATTTTTTAAAAATAATTAAAATTAAATACAAAATTAACTTAAATTTTTTAATTATTCGTAATTTTAAAAAAAGAAAAAAATCGTAAAATTGCGATTTTCATAAGAAACAATTATTCGATTGCGCTCAAAATTTACACGAATATATTAATTCATAAAATTACTTAAGGTTCTGTGAAAAAATCATCACAATAGGATAAAGCATGTTGGTGTTACAAGTCAAAGAATTGTTTTAAAAAAGAAAAAACACGTAAAATTTCGATTTTCATAAAAATAATTTTTTGATTACGCTCAAATTTCACACGAATATCTTAATTCATAAAATTAAGGTCATGTGAAAAAATTATTCGTAAAATTGCGATTTTTATAAGAAATAATTTTCCGATTGCGCTGAAAAACGTGGCAGTTCTAAGTTCAGAGATTTCAAAGGTCTCCAGAAAATTTCGTCGCAATTGGAGTATCTGTTTAGCCGAAATCGTGTTAACAAACAACAAAAATACAAAAAAAAGAAAGAAAAAAAACGGATTTTTTTCTCCAGTGCAGTGAAATGGAATCTTCGCTTCGCTCATCCAAAGATTGGAATTAGAACATCCACATAATGGTCTGTAATTGGCGTATAGTATTTCTTTCTCAAACATAGAAAATAGTTTTCAAATTCTTTCAATAAACTAATGTTTTTTTCCAGTAGTTATGTTCAATTCATGTGTGCGTGGAATAAACTTACAGGTCGGTATACTTCGTTGGAACGATGCCGTGACTGGGGTGTGTGTTTGGGCATAATAGTTATCTATAGCTGATATATGCAATCGGCATGTAGCTAGTGCCGCATTCATGATAAGAACGGGCTTGGTACGTCATTCTGTGCAGTGCATCTGCATGGCAGGCAAGATAAAACCCTTGAGACGACTGTTTGACGGTTGGGGGGGGGGGGGGATTCTTAGGCTAGCGCAAGAGCACGCGCTCAGCTCAGGGTTCAGGTTACGATTACTTATGTCATTTATTTATCTAAAAACTTTATCGCAGAGTAATTGAGTAATTTATAGGATAATGAGTTTAAAACAGCAATATTACAACAATCGAGAAAAAAATATTTATTTTGTGTCTGGAGTAAGCATCTAGGTGCCCGTTAGGGCGCCGCAGCCAAGCCGCGGTGCGCTACACACTCAGGCACCTTATACAGCAAGCAGAGTTGGGGTGATTTCGAGGTGTCACCCAGCCGTTATGAAACGTGATGTGAACTTGAAAACTATCAAAATCGGGTACCTGACAACACATGCCAAATTTGGTTGGGGTATACGAACATTCCTTCTTGGTGAAAATTGACTTGAAACATGCTCAAAATCACTTTAAGGATGGTATAATTACTACTACTGCCTACTACTTGCTATACTGTCTAATTCGTCAGTTTCAATTGCCCAGCGATTCTGATTTTTGGTTGAAAATGTTTGCTGGAAGGCTTCCAAAAAAAGGTTTTAATTTTAGCCTTTTACAGGCATGTAATCAACAATTAACTATAGTTACTTGACAATAAAAAGCAAGTCATTGGTCTACTAGATATTTTTTATTCAATTGTAAATTGGTTATATACCATAGAAATTAAATTGACTTTGATAAAATTATAAAATTTTAACAAATAATTTGGCAATGGAACTTGAAAAGAATGAAATCTCACACATAACAAAAAAACTTGTAAAAATACAGCCAAACCTCACACAATCAAAAGCAATGAGATCTAAAAGAAATGTCAAGCTTATGTACCCCCCTATATTTTTGCAATCTTAATTCATAAATTCACTTTGCCTTGTGACAGCATCCTTGCAAAGCTAGTCAAAATAAATTTGCACGAACTTGTACATTTAAAACAATAGTTGCAAATAACATTTTGCCACGCTCTTTCCAAGGATGCAGTCACAGGGCAAAGTGAATTTATGTATTAAGATTGGGAAAATGTAGGAGGGTATAAGCTTGTCATTTCTTTTAGATCTCATGGCTTTGATTGTGTAAGGTTTGTCTGTATTTTTACAAGTTTTTGTTATGTGTTGTTAGTACTTGCTACTACTATTCAATTCGTCAGTTTTAATTGCCTAGCGATTCTGACCAAACGGGCGGGCTAAAACGTTCATATTTTACGTGGACATTAAATAAGAAAATAGTGATGTAGTGCCTTTTGAAAGAAAAAGTTGAAAATGTTAGCTGGAGGCATTGAAATAATGATTTTAATAATGCCTTGCACAGATATTTAACCAACAAGTAACAGTAGAGGGAAAGTAAGGCGTCTAGCCCTCCAATAAAGAGGATCCTCGAGGATCAATATGGCGTCGATGACGTATTTCCGGTCACGTGACAGCCACCATCTTGTTTCCGGCCGCCATCTTGTTCCTGTCGCCATTTTGTTTCCGGTCACGTGTTTCCGTCCGCCATTTTGTCCGCCATTTTGAATTTCCGTCCGCCATTTTGTCCGCCATTTTGAATTTCCAGCCGCCATTTTGTTTCCGGCCGCCATTTTAGCTTGGCCGCCATCTTGGCCGACATTTTAGCTCTGCCGCCATCTTGGCCGCCATTTTTGTTCAGCCACCATTTTAGGTCGACCGCCATTTTGGCCGCCATTTTCGTTCGAGCGCCATTTTAGTTTTGCTGCCATCTTGGTCGCCATTTTAGGTCGAGCGCCATTTCAGCTTGGTCGCCATTTTAGTTTCGCCGTCATCTTTGCCGTGTCCTCGTCTCCATTTTCAATTTTTCAAATATCGCGCCACTTCTTAGCAGCGCGCTCCACGCGCTCTAGTAACCATTTTAGGTACTTTGGATTTCACAGATATATTATTTTTTAATTCGTATTTATTTTCTGATTTAATATTGCAAGGAAAAAAAGTCGACAGTTTTGCTCGGGCTCGAACCATGAGCGTCTCGTCTCGGACGACCTTGGATTACTAGCTCGCCGCCTTACCCACTCGGCTACCAAGACATATGCATAGCGATAGATAATTGTTGATACTTATTACAGCTTCAGATAAACCACGCCTCCTCATGACGTTACACAGGCTATTAACTAATAGCTCCTGTTAAGTGTTTTCACTTAGCGCGCATAGTATTCAAATATAGTCTATACGTTTCTGAGGATCCAGTCCTCGTGGACTTAAACACCAATGGGCCTACGCGTCATGACGTCACGGCCCGCGCTTTTTTCAAATTTTGACAGAAGGGCTTAAGCACCAACCAAGCCAAGCCATAACCCGCGCTATTTAAATATTATTCTGAGGATCTGATGTTCGCGGTCTTAAACAACATAAGCTAGCAAAATGAGAAACTTTTTAAATTTCTAAACGAGTTGCATGAAATGCTTCGCGCTGACATGTCTATACATGAAAATACAAACGTCAGCAAGAAATATTCTGTTTCTCATAAAACTCTGCATAATTGAAAGTCAGCATTTTATATTTCACCGGAAATAAGAGGTTGCATTCACAGACAAGTTTAAACTTGAATATGTCATCATTCTAACCACATGAAAATTATCATCCGAGGTGAATAACCTTGCGGGAAAGGATATAGGAATAAAATCATTATACACTATGCGAATACATTT
>JAMZAV010008683.1:0-27228 GCA_024449915.1 Sweltsa coloradensis | reverse complement strand
GAACACTATTTAACTTAGAGACACAAATTTTGATTTTTGGGTAGCTTAAGCCAATAGTAAGAAACAGTAGGAAGTTTTTTTTTTTTTTTTTTTTTGTATATTATACACATATATATATATATATTAAGTTTTTAAGGCTTTCGTGGCCCGAAGTATTAGAATCACAATTGTAAACTTGTCGGGTTATTTCGCCACGTCGATTTGACTTACCCATGTCAACGTTTCTGGACCGCTCTGGGCCCCGTCATCAGGACGACTGACTGCTGAAGCTCTCGCTCGGACTAGTTGAGTCGGAAGTAGATGAACAGTTGTTGATACTGCGCATCGTCATCAAACACTGCTTATAGTAAAAGTTATAAGCACGTGACCACACGTGTTGTCAAGGTAAAATATCGTTATTTCTCATTAGCGCGTGACATAGCACGTGTTGTCATAGTTTTCCTATTAAAGTTCGTATTTAACACTTCACACGCGGGCGTTACAAATTTAACACTCAAGTGGTTAACTGCACTGCCACTTGGTTCACTACCCTGTCCACGAGTTCTCAAACGTGTCATTATAGTATTGTTATTAAAAAGCCTATCCTTATCGTTAGAAATTAAAACGTTAGAGTTTAAAACACTAGAATTAGCTATGACTGTGACCTGTGTGGTGTTGTCCCCCGTTTCAGACGATTTCAAGGCTGGTGCTAACGGAGTCGAAAATGTAGCAGATTGAGTAACTTTAATTGCCGGTAACCAAGTATCACTAATCTTATAAAGACCTTTATTGTCATCAGCGTCAGCCCCGTCATCAGCGTCCTGATGACGGGGCCCAGAGCGGTCCAGAAACGTTGACATGGGTAAGTCAAATCGACGTGGCGAAATAACCCGACAAGTTTACAATTGTGATTCTAATATATATATATATATATTGTAAAAAAAAATTGGTCAATTTTTAGATCTAATCATGCGCTATGATTTTATCCCGATAATTTTTTCAAAATTTCCTTCCTACTATTTGTCAAAAATATCTCAATAAAGAAGTCCTCAAAATTTCAAGGCTCTAGCTTCAAAACTGCCTAACTTATATGTACCGTAGTTTAAGAAAGTATAGTTTTGAGTAAACGGGTGTTAAAGTTAATATTTTAGGTGTACTTCATGTGCACTAATGACATTTCCGGTACCATTTTTAGGGAGGGTATTCAACTTAGAGATATGATTTTTTTTTTAATTCAGCAGTTTAGAGTTTTTGCTAAAAATTTTAAAAGAATTTAAAAGAATTTACTCGTACTTTTTATATACATTAATTTTTAAGTCGTTAATATACAATGGTTGTCATAGCAACACAAATTAATTAAATTTTTTCATTTTTAAGTCGTTAATGTACAATGGTTGTTAAATTTTTGCAAAAAAAAAAAAAAAACGAAAAAAAATTATTACATTTTTTAAATTTAATGGTGACTAACAATATAACATATTAAACTCAAAAAATCAACTTTGACAATAAGTTTCATTCCTGCTCCCCTTAACTGGTACTATCTGTTACACAATACAATTTAATAAGTGTTAGAAAATGAAGGGGAAAAGTTCAGTAGGCCTATCTACATTAAAATAGACCTACCGCCACTGGTAGTGTATTTAAAAATTTAGACCTATATCTTAAAATATCAAGTTCAAAAAGTGGGGTGCAACCATTATTCAAAGCCATTTTGTCAATACCAGTACTGGTGTTCAATTTCATTACCTACGTACTCAATTTCTAACATTTGAGTGACAAAAATAGGGATGTGGTCATTACTTGATGGTGGCCTATAACCAAGTAAATATGGTATGGCCTATCTACATTGCTATTGATTTTTATTTGTTGTCAGTTCTGGAAACTAACTGTTTTGCTTCGAGTTCATCTAATATGTTCATGGTTTGAAAGATGCCACAGATTTGCATTGTAACATTACATTTTAATTTACCCCTCTTACGCCATCTATGATGTGTACAGGCCGAGGCGCTAACCTGCTTGCTGTGAACGCCGACGGCAACATGCCCTACGACATATGCGAAGACGAAGCCGCCCTGGATTACATCGAGGGAGAAATGGCTCGCAGGGGCGTGACACAAGAGTTGATCGACGACACGAGGGCAGCTACGGAAGTAACCATGTTGCTGGATCTCCAGCAGGCGGTGGCTCAAGGGAAGGACATCGAACAGTACGACCACCAGGGTGCAACGCCTGTAAGTAATTAGGACAGATTTTAGTTGGTTAAATTTTCTTCAGTTGCAGAGAATAGTTGTCACTTTTGTTGTAAATAATTTCAGAAATTTACTCAAGAAAGATGACACATGATGGCATGATTATCCACTAAAAATTAAAAGTAATATGTAGGGCTACCTAAGCTTAACTGTGGAGAGTGTATGAGAGTGCTATAAAATGACCCCGTAATTCAACTGGACACTTCATGGAATCATGGCCACTAGGTTTTAGAAAAAATTGAATTATTAGACAGCATCAACCAACAATGTGTGGCTATGCACTAACCATGCTAATAAGTTTTTGGAAAATTCTTGTATCTGGCTATCAATCAACGTTTGCTCATTGTCATCATCCATTTGTATTAGGGATGTGCGGTGCCAGGTTTTGGTTCCAGTTCTTGGTTCCGGGTAGTAAAGTACCCGATTTTTCGGTTCCGGTTCCGGATAGTTTGTTTAAAAAATAAAAATAATAATCAATCATCATAACTCAGTTCCAACTATGTTGGGTTGAGTGGTGTTTTTTTCACCATTATCTAGGGCATGAAACTGTAGATACTAAGCTTGCCAGACTCAGTTTTTTCTTCCACATCAAAAATAAATAAAATAAATGTCTAAAACAGCAACCTAGGCCCTACCCAATATCATCTTCCATCTCAGAAGCACGATAACTAGGGACACTGAAAAATGGTAAATAAAAACAGTTCATTTCGGTATATAAAATAGGCAAAAACGGTGCAAAAACTTGACAATATGGTAAATAACGGTAAATAAAAATCCACTTTTTTTCAATTGCAAACAAATAATAATGTACTTTATTTAAAGTAGGTTGAAGGCTACATTGTAAAATGCAATTTTTCTGACAAGGCCATCCATGGTTGTATGAAATTTAGGAGGCCTAGGGCCTAGCTAGGCCTAAAGGTGCTTACTCTAGCTAGCTAGGCCTACACTAGGGCCTAGGCCTAGGCCTAGGCCTAAAGGAAATTTTAAGCACGCATCTTTAAAAGGTTAGCAACAAGAAATTATCTGGGGTCTAGGCCAAGCCTAGGACCACAATGGATTTTAAGCACATCTAGGCCTAGGGCCTACTTGAACAACGAATTATATTGGGCCTAGGCCTTGGATGGAGGCGTAAAATCCATGTTCTTGAAACTCCGATTCACGGACAAAAATGCTTACAACTTTTGGCATTTTGACTTTAATGCAACGAAAATGCAAGAAAAACGAATTCTGTTACGAAGTGAAGCCAAATGTGGCCTATTCCGAAGTGCGTTGCGCGTATATCGATTAGTCGCGGACGTGCATTCGACCTTGGTCACGTGGTGCGAGTGCGACTCGTGGGTTCGACTAATCGATCTAAATTAGGCAACTCTCGAAGCTCGACACGACCGTTCTAGCCTATCCATGCTCTAAGGTTCTAGCTGTGGGCGTGATACGCGAGAAATTGACTGTTTTTATCGTCGAAAATACGCAAATTTGCTTCAAATTATTGAAAAAAGCGAGAATTTCGCGCATAATTTCGTGAATAATCTTCTTTTTGGTCTATTTCGTGTGAAAACATAAAATAGCTAAAATTCGCGAAACTTCGTGAACGCAAAATGCCTCCTCTAACCTCAAAACATGTTCCTATGTTGTCAAAAATACTTAGAGTTGTGTTTTTAAAATTTCGTGCAAAAACCATTCACGAAAATTCGGTGTCCCTAACGATAACTTTAAATTAAGTTAGCTCGCACATTTTATCGAAAAACTCTTCACGGCAGAAGTAGGAAGGGTATTTTGGTTTTTTCTTTTTGTTTTTATTTTTTAATGATTTTTTTCTTTATTTATTTCATTCTTTCTTTTTTCCTTTCCTTTCCTTTCCTTTCCTTCTCTTTTTTCTTTTGTTTCTTTTTTTCCCCTACCACTTTTTTATATTTGATTCATTAATTCATCATCATTATCCATCGCCATTTCCTACTTCTGGCTGGGTAAGCTTGGGTTTTGCAACCAAATTCTTCCACTTCTTTCTATCCTCCCACAATCATGTCTCTGCTACATCCTCCCAGCTCTCTCCTCTAGTATGTAGGTCTCTTGCTATGGCCTCCTTCCATCTCTTGGGTAGAATTGGCCCAGAGCATGTCTCTGCTAATCGTAAAAGGCGATTCAAGAGAAAAAGTCCATCTCGCAAACATCAGCTAATATGTAAGATAGTATATTACTCCCCGAATCTAGAGGCGAGCTCTGGCAATCGTCGCCGGGGACCTTGCCCCCTTCCCTTGACGACCCCCCGGCGACGATGACAATGACAAAGACAATGACGACCGCGAGGTGAGAAACCCCCCTTCCTCCCCTTTCCCATGTCTGGTTCTGACCAGCATGGGCCCCTCTTCCTCCCCCCCCCCTAGGTTAGAGTGGTGCATTATGACCTAACGGTTGACGCGTCCTTAATCCAAATAAACCAAATCCTTGGTCCCCCCCTTCTTCTTCCTCCTTCAATCCTTTTCTCATAGGCCTACATTCTCTTGGGCATCCTCTCATCCGTCATTCGTTTCATATGCCCAAACCATCTCAGCCGTGTCCTTCCTATCCTGTCACCTAACTTCTTCACCCCAAGCATCTCTCTGATGTTCGTATATCTAATTCTATCTCTTCTTGTCATGCCCACTGTGCTCCTCAGGAATCTCATCTCCGCCTCCTGTATTTGGCTTTCTTCTCTATCACCCATAGTCCAGGTTTCTGCCGCATGTGTGAGGATCGGTAGGGCCTATGAAGTAGGTCTTGTATAGTGTCATCTTGCACTGTATGGGTATTTCCCTATCCCACACCAGGCCTTTTACACTTGGTAGAAGTTACTTGCCTTTTGTATTCTGTTGGTAATTTTCTTTTTTATCTTCCCACTTGCCATTATTTCACTTCCAGGGTTTCTTCTCCAATCTTGATTTCTGCATGATAGTTCCTTACGCCTCCTTCTCCTGGCATAGTAACAACCTTGCTCTTACTCATGCTTATCTTCATGCCGGCCTCTTCAATGTGCCTCTTCCAGAGGTCTGTGTATCTCGGGAGTACCTCTTCATACTCTGATCACGCCACGAAATCATCATCATATCATCATCATAACCTCTACCTCCTCTGTTTCCTCCATCTTTACCTTGTTGTGGATGTCATCCATCACTATTATAAATAGCAGTGGTGACAGCACACTTCCCTGCCTCAGCCCTTTTGTTATTTGGAACCACCCTGACATCCCAAACTGTGTTTTTACACAGCTTTCACATATGTATACTTCTAGCCCTGTCCATCAGTCCTTTGTCCACTCCTTTTCTTTCCAAGCTTTCCCACACTACATTCCTTGGCACACTATCATACACCTTTTCTATGTCTAGGAAGACCATAGGCCTACTCATTTTTCTACCTATCTCCCAACTTTTCTCCATAGCTTGTCGAAGTACAAATATCGGGTCGATAGTTGATCTTCCCCATCGAAACCCATATTGTTCTTCATTCAGTATATGGTCCACCTCTACTCTCATCCTTCTGTCTATTATCCTTCCATATATCTTTTCATTCATATCATTAATTAATTGCATTTTATATCCTTTTTATTTGTTATTGTTACTGAAATTGGTGTGTTTTGATTTAATGCATTGTTGTTGTAATATTACTATTTCAAATATTTACTTCACCCTTCTGGGCCCGGGGTAGAATTGGCCCAGAGCATGGCTCTGCTAATCGTAAAAGGCGATTCAAGAGAAAAAGTCCACCTCGTGAACATCAGCTAGTATGAAGGGTAGTATTTTACTCCCCAAAAATAGAGGTGAGCTCTGGCAATCGTCGTCGGGGACCTTGCACCCTTCCTTTGACGACCCCTCGATGACAATGACGACAATGACACGACGAACGATGACGAAGACAGGGACGACCGCGACGTGACAATCCCCTTTCCTCCCCTTACCCATGGCTGGTTCTGATCAGCATGGGTTACTCTTCCCCCTAGGTTAGAGTGGTGCATTATGACCTAACGGTTGACGCGTCCTTAATCCAAATAAACCACAAAATCAAATATTTACTTAACTGTAGTTCATTGTTGTGTCTACATCTATGTAATTAGATTAATTTAGGTATCCTCCTTTGTTTATCACTTTTTATAACTGAATAGGATAGACGTTAAATAAATAAATATTAAAAAAAGATAGCGCTGCACCTGCAATACAATATTACAATGCATAGGCCTATTACTATTAGGCATACTAATTGCCTCGAATAATACCGAAAGTGAGAAACTAAAGGCTCCTAGCTCAACTAGGGTATATTACTAAATAGTGTAACTTTAGACAAAACAGAACATCCCGTCAGTCTCAAGGTCGTGTGACGTGTTTTATATTGATCGTCGAACACTTGTCGTCAAACTCGGGAGAAACGATCATCATTGCGGTGTCGACACAAGCAAAGCGCAGTCTGTAGTGCGCACGAGTAGTGTTGGAAAGGTTGAAGCTTTCAATTTGAAACTTTCAAATTGAAACTTTCAAGGAATCACTTGAAACTTTCAAAAAAACTTTAAAGATTGATATTTTGTAACTCCCATGATAGTAGATATTATTTTATTTCTTTTAACTTTTAAGGCCATTTGAGGAATATTAGTACATTTTTTTACTCCGTATGCCTATAGTTGTTGTTTTGAAATGTTGGTAAGCTCAACTAGTATAGGCATAGTCTAGATGAAGAATAAGAAGAAGGTTAGTATCGGTTAGTACTATCCACTAAACCAACATGGTTAAGAAATTAAATGCAGTGCATAAATGTTTCACCACATTACCATATTTACTCGAATGTAAGTCGCACGCAAATGTAAGTCGCACCCCAGTTTTGAGATGTCTAAAATCGAAAAGCTGGTTTGCATGCGAATGTAGGTCGCACTATTATAATATGCAGGTAGACATGCCCTGTAATTCTTTACATTGTAAAATAAAAAAGGACAAGGTAAGTAACCCCTCAACATCAACATCCCATCAGCCTTGGGTCCAAAGAAGTTCTAGGATGCTGCCAAAATATTATGCAGTTGGTAAGTCTTGTTCAGTGGTAGGACTACAGTAAAACCTTTGCTAATTCAAACTCAGATACTTCAAAAAAATGTTGTATTTCGAACAAAAACATCGGTCCCGACGATCAGTATAGGGTTAAACAGTGTAGGCCTATTAGATTCTGTTTATTCTAAATTCTCTTTATTTCATAATTCAAAAGAATATCTAGGTCTTTACAGTCAATTTACCTGTGAAATAGTGTGGTTACTTCGAAGAACTTTTCCGCAAACTTTTCCGCCCGACGTTTGAATTCGGAAAATGTGTTTTGAACAGTCTGTAGTACGAGCGAAAACAACTTGCCGGCCGGCTGCAGCGTCCGACAAAGGAGATGCGCAGGCACCACGTGACTGGGCGGGCCGGCCGGCAAGTTGTTTTCGCTCGTACTACAGACTGTTCAAAACACATTTTCCGAATTCCTACGTCTTCAGTTACGAGAGTATTTGCGTCGAGTGGTAATTGTTCTGTGATTAGCTGACCCCGCACGTCTTGGTGTACATGAAGTTTTCATTTGGGAACATCATTATCTATTGAAAACCGACGATTTTTTTTTTCAAAAAGTTTGCATGCGATTGTAAGTCGCACCCCACTTTTAGACCTTTCAATTCTTTGTGCGACCTACAATCGAGTAAATACGGTAAATGGAAATGGTACCAACAAAGACAAAAAAGTTTGCAAGTATTGCAATGGGACAACAGTCAACAATCCTACAAGAAGAATGATAAATCACATTGTTAAGTGTCCAAAACAGGATAAAGCAAGGCCTACACCTACACTGGTCAGTTCGTTTCAATTATTATGCAAAATCAAAATTTCACAAAATTTGAAACTTTCAAAACTTTCAATGAAAGTTTCAAAATCTTAAATTTCATGAAATTTTCAAACACTATGCACGAGTGTGGAACTAGTAGGTCTACCTATATTTTTATAAATGTTGTTTTTTTTTACTCTGTACATTTCGTCGTTGGTTACCAAATGTGTCGCTGTCTGTTTCAGTTGCACATAGCGGCGGCCAACGGATACCTGAGAGTGGTTGAGTTCCTCTTGGACCAGCACGTGTTCACCGGAGTCAAGGACAGAGATGACTGGCAGCCGGTCCACGCAGCTGCGTGTTGGGGACACGTGAGTTGCACTTGATTATCAGTATCACTTCAAACTTATTGTAACTTGACTTCAAACATTAATCTAACCAACCACTCTTTCCACTATGATTTGTCTTTTAAGTAGTAACATGGAGTTATTTATTTTGTATTATAAACTTAGGCTATAGGCCTACTTATGCTTTTTAATTTGATATCCAATTTATTTGGGGTTTCAAATTTAGTAGACTATTCCGTTCGTGTGCTATTCTGTGTACACCCTAGAAGCATATTTATTATTTTTATATTTGCATTTTGTTACCATTTAGCACTTATTTTTTGTCATTTTGTACTACCGACCGGTGAATTTTGTATATTTTGATTTGTATTGCTTTGTAATGCTTGACTCTTGTGGATTTGAATACCCATTTGTATAGATCCGAGTAGGCCTAAATGGTTTTATTTTTGGGACAAATTCGTTGTTGAAAATGAGAATTAGGTGTTGTGTTTTTTTTAACTTTTAAGAGTGTCAGTAATCACAAAAATTGGATTTGACAAGATTTTTTTAAACTGCACAAATTTGAAAATTGTATTCTCGACAATAAACTCCTTGTCTGCCCGTGCTTTTTTGGCGTGAGAAAAACTGCCAGCGAGAGAAAGCTGCCTTTGTGAATTGGCAGCGACGTTCAGTTTCCCACTCTTATGCTTAGCACTTTCAATATGTTTGAGGACGGCTTCCTTCCTTTCAAATTCCACTCGACAATCACAATATTTGCACATTAAAAATAACAGGAGCTTTTGGCATTGCACTAAACCAAATCCAGTGAAAACTGAAGGCGATGCAACGACGTTACACTGTCAAGGCCAACTACTTCACTGGCTGTCTGGGCAAGGCAGCCGCTTGGTTGCGTATGGTGGGGGGAGGGGCAAACAGCGGAACAGTCGGCAACAAAGGAATTCTTTTGACATCGCAAGCCGGCGAACTGGGAGTTTAGAGACGGAGGGAGCGTGATTTAACTCATTTTTTGACAATTACAATTATTGTACATATATAGGTTGAACGGGACAAAATGCCACATGGCATGGATCAGAGTGAACAGGAGTCCTATCTCTACTGGCTAACTAGAAAACACATGATGACATGAATAATGTCAATTGTTGGCATATGAAAAGAAGAAAGAAGACAATCCTTTAAATTTTTAAAGGACAATATTGCCATTTTTATTGGTTATTTTGTGTTTCAATATACATTTTGGTGTTATTGCTCAGTAGCCTAAACGACAAAGTAGGTGTTATTTCGCGATTCAATAGGCCTATACATATTTTTGGGTTCCAAATCACACAATTCGTCCACATTTTGCAAATAAATACGACATTTTAACATTTTGCATTAAAAAATAACGCGAATTTCCCGGGTCTCTACCCATTTGTCAATGACATAAAAGATAAAATTATTTTTTAAAGTTTAAATTTGAGTTGACCCATTCAGTTACAAGAGCTAATTTTCAACAGAATGGTTAAAATTGTAGAATCTATTATTTGGTGAAATAAATATCAAGTTACAATACTGAGGGGCCTAGGGCTATATACAATTGTACAAGCTTACTGTCTCTCAATTATTTTGTTCCGTTACAGCTTGAAGTTCTTGAACTACTTGTCCAAAGTGGGGCTGATTTGAATGCCAAAACGAAACATGACGAAACACCAGCAGGTAAAGTTTTTTTCTACCCAAGTCTTGAACCATTTGTTTGGTAGGTTAGTTGAGTTGCAGAATAGTTCACCAGTTGGGAAAAATTGATAAATGTTATAAACACATACCTTTAACACGAAGACAAATACAGAAACTAAATAGTGAATTGTTTTTGGTCTGCGTGACCTTCCTCAGAGTGTGAAGAGAGAGAGATTGAGCTCCAACTTAAAAAATATGATAGCTGTTGGCAGGCGCGTCGGAACGTTTTGAAAGTTAGGGGGGCAAATCCAGTAGAAGATTTTGTAGGATACCGTTGGGGTCTACAGTTATTTCGTCATGTTTTAACTGCATTCGGACTCTGTAAACAATGTTTTACATCAACTATCTGCGATCTAAAAACTCACAAAATTAACGTGCAATGGACCACTTTAATAAATTACAACATTATTTTTGGATGAGCGTAGCGAGCGTAGCGAGCGAAGCGAAAACTTCAATTTCACTGACCCCTCAAAAAATTTAGCTCCAATGTTTTTTTGTTTTTTTTTTTTTTTTTTTTGTTTGTTTTTTTGTCTGTTTGTTCGCACGATTCCGGGCAAACGGCATAAGCGATCTTGATGAAAATTTGACAGGACCTTCGAAATCTCTGAACTTAGACGTGCCACGTTTTTGGGTACAATCGAAGAAATATTTCTCATGAATATCGCACTTTTACGATTTTTTTCGATTTTTAGTGCGATATTTTCGTGACATTTGGGCCGATTCTGACCAAACGGGTGGGGCTACAAAGTTCATATTTTACATGGACATTAAGGTTATGGTGATGTAGTACCTTGTGAAAAAAAAAGTTGAAAAAGGTTACCAAGAACCCATAAAATAAACGTACTTTTACGATTTTTTTCGATTTTTAGTGCGATATTTTCGTGACATTTGGGCCGATTCTGACCAAACGGGTGGGGCAACAACGTTCATATTTCACATGAACATTAAGGTTATGGTGATGTAGTACCTTTTGAAAGAATAAGTAGACCAAGTTAGCCAGAATCCATAGAATAAAGGTTTTGATATGAGTTTTTTTTAGGTTTATAATAACCATTAACAAGTAACATTTGAAACTCGACAACAATCACCTACAATGCATTCACAAAGCACTTGCAAAGGAAAAGTGGTCCCACTCAAACTAAAAACTTACAAAAACGCTCATCCATCAACGCGGCGGGACTTTAGCGTTTTCCTAGTTTATGTAATGACGAAGCATACAGACAAACATATTTTTGTTTTACCTTCTTCAAATACTGAAGGCTGTATAGTACGTTTCATATTTAAAATTACGATATCAATTTTTAAACACGAAACACTACACACATACTTACACGTTACTTTACTTTACCAATCTTCCCACTTGCCACTTCGCTATATTTAAAGTTACTACACCACTCCAAAGATGACAGAACGCATAACGTGCGACACGAGCGAACCAAATCCCAACTTGCGTCTGCCAATAACTCTACATAGGAAATCATTCAAAGGGATGTTTGGATTAGACGTGAGTCTGAGTCACGTGTCCACTCTCACTGAAGTGAGTGACCAACACACATTACAAGACGGGTGGCTGGTTATAAAGATAGTCGGATTGTAGATGGTTCAGGCATGGGGTACGTCAGCCAACCTAACATTCCTGCTATTGTTGGGTTGTTTCTTCCTGGAAATGAATAGTTAGGATCATCCGACGTTGCTTTCCCAAAACGTAGAGTAGAAATCTTGATTTTCAACTCTAAAATCTGCCCCCCTATGCCCCCATGGCATGACAGTTAGGGGGGGGCAATGCCCCCCTTGCCCCCCCTGTTCCGACGCCACTGGCTGTTGGCTAAGGGTGGGGGTGAAAGATGTGAGAATTAAGGTAGTGGAATAGATGAGACAGGGAGGGGGTGAGAGATGAGAGCTAGCTGAGGTTTAAATTTGTTTTGTGGCAGGATTTACAGATCCACTGGTAGGCTGTGTTGACTTCCTCTATAGTCTAGTCCTAATAATGACTTGTTCCTTGTGCAGATATTTGTGAAGACTCCGAGCTGCGAGAGAGAATCATACAGCTTCGAAGTGAACAAGAAACAAAACGCTTGGAAGTGCAACGTCGCCGCGTAACACGGACACAGTCGAACACTCGAACTCAATCCGTCCGGCGGACTTCGATCCGCGATAAATCGCTCACTACAAAGAAAGATGCGGTGGAGGAAGCTAGGTTAAGGTATGTGCTGCCCCTATCGGAATAAACTTCTCCAAAATCAGTGTCTTCTCATTCTCAACAAAAATGCTTTGAAATAATATCTGAAAGTTTAGTATTATAATTATTAGTAGAGGTAATGAGAAATGGCGATAAAAAAATCTAATTTTGTTTAAAAACAAATTTCACGTTTTTTTGCAATTTTTACAAAAAATTGCAAAAACGTTACTAAAAAAAGGAAAAAAAGAACGGAGCCACTTAAGAAGGGATGACATCGATTGCCAAAAAGTTAGAATCGTTTATTGTGACCTAAGAATCTATTCAGAATCAATTCCCAAGAAAACATAAATGTTCCTTTGAGCCGTTATTTTGGTGGACTATTTCCACAGAATCTGTGATACGTGCTGTTATTTTGGCGGCCTATTTCCGTGGAGCCCGTGATGTTGCTGAATGATGTTGTGTTGTCGTCTGTTTACTCTACCGCATGCGTAATGTTCGGTCTGGAAACTTCGCGAGTTAATTCGCGTTTTGAACAGTTTCATACAATTTTGTTCGTTATTTTGCGCTATATGCAAGATTTTGAGAAATTCGCATTTTCATAATGTGGTTTTTCCATCTCTAAATGATGTAATTCGTCAAGAATATTACATTTTACTTTTAGGCAATAAAATGAACATTTAAAATAATTCACTATTCACAAAAAATTCACAATTCTGTTATCATTTTTCACTACCGGAAGGCCTACCTCTAATTAAAAGGAATTTCAGCGAAAATTATTTGCTGGCCTAGGCTTTGACATTATTTAGGGCTATCCAACGATATCGATATGAAGAAAAAAATTCGATATCGATATGTAAATGTATATCGTTTTCGATTTTTCCACTTTTTTCCAAGAAATGCTTGGTGTGGCAGTGAGTTATGGTTCTGCAGCGCTGGTCCCCTCCCATGCCACCAGCTACATATTGCTAGTCAGTTTGGCTTCGGACCAAGACTCTTGCTGCTTTGTTTTGTTTATGTTATGAGATAACAAGACCACATGTGCAATCTCATTCAATATCCGGAAAGCATAAGGCAGCTCAAGTTGTTAACACTACAGTAGTGTCCAGACAGAGTCAGGGAGAGAGAGAGACAAGAGAAATAAGTTCGCTTCTATCTCTTCGCAGGGCCGCCATAAGTATTGTTGTGATTGTTCTTCATATCCATCCCCACCCATCAATCATCTGACCCTTTAACAACTACATGTCTGTTGTCATGTCTGCATTGCCGGCGGGCGGCCTTGGCCACGCCCGAAGAACGTAAAAAAACAAACAACGATATCAAAATTCTACTTGAAAAGTTCGATATCGAATCACGATACCTATCGATGTATCCCCTTTCGATATCGATATGATTCTTTTTATCGTTGAGCAGCCCTAACATTATTGTTGAGTTTTGGAAAAGGATTAAACAGATTATGTTTTAGTTGTTTTGGATGCTGATTTAGCCTAGATGAATTTGAGAGAATAGTAAAATAAATCTGTCATAGACAGACCCACAAATTGTTTTGGTGATTTGCCCAGCCAAACTTATTATCAGTTATCAATTCATGTCTGGACAAAAGAAAAAGAATAGTATTGTTTTGTTCAAGACTGTCGGAAAAACAAATTGGTGTAGGCAAGTCTTAAATAAGCATAGCCTAGTCCAGAACGTCTGCTTAATTAATGTTTAAAAAGGAAAAACGTGCATACGCATACGGTAACATTAAACTTAGTTCAGAGTTTGAATTGAATAGGTACTAATTACTAGGGATGACATCGGGTAGTAAATTTTGGAACAGGATCTTGTTACGTCACAATGTGTGGAAACTCTGTTTCTTACTACAAGTTGGTTTGAAGGTCTTTGCTGAATGAATTAATGAAGGCCTACACCAATCAAATGACTAGGTAACTCGACTAACTAGCCTAAAACCAAACTCGACTCAATCTCGAGTAGACTATAGAAATAAACTTAAAAAAACTCGACATTTTGAATACTCGCACACCCCTAGTTTTAGATGATTGTTTTCAGAAGGTTTTTGCCATTTATTTGTTTATTTATTTAACGCCTATTGTTGTAAAGTGCAAGTTAAGGCGGGCACAAGATAACTTTTTTACAGATGTATGCTCAAGTGTCATCCAGGCTCAGCCAACCATTGTTGGTTACTTACCTACCATTAATATTTAATACCCCTTTAAGTTCATTTCAGATTCCATTAAAAATTGTACGGAAGTTCGAAGTTCGATAGACAACCCAGAGGTTGTCGAGTTTGGTTGGAAATAAACAATACAAATGAACACATCTTTTTGCAGATTTCAAGAAGTGTTCTCAGTCCCTGCTACAAACAACACAACGGTGCCGTCCAGCACAGACTCTGTCGACTCTTCGAAACCAGAAGAAAGTGTCAACGGGGAATTAGCTCCGAGTCTGACCAGCAGCGACGATATGATCCTGGATGTGGCCATGACTCGGAAGGGTCCGGAAGGGAAGGATAATGACTCGGACACTCCCGACGAGGAGAACCACAACGACACCAAGTTGATGGCTCTAGGTAATGCACTGCCTCCTAGCTTCCTTCTTCCCTGCCAGTCCATTAATTGTTAATCAGTCATTTGTAGGGCTTTTCAAGCCGAGCCGAGCTTTTTTTTTTTGAAAAAAAAAAAATAATACAGTAAGAACCCTCTTATCCGATCTCCGCTTATCCGATGTACCGTGTTAACCGAGCCGCCAAAAAAAAAATTTAAAAAAAATAAATAAATAAATAAATAAAGTTTTAAATACGTAAATAAAACATAAAAATAATTACAGACGCCGCGCCGCACTTTTTTAAATGTACTCGCATACATTTGAAGGCATGCCTTACGAGTGAGTGCAAAGAAGATAGATCGGCGATATATCTCGACTTTCGAGCAGTCTGCATCAGTTCACTGAGCATATAGAGTTCAGTGGTCAGTGTGCGTCGGGCGCATCGCCGGTAAGCGTCAGTGTTAGTCGCACAGCCCTAGTCATTTGCCCTTTTCAGACACAGCCAATGGGATGGCCTATAAAAAGCTATGCGTAGGGACCCTGAGAAATAGCAAATAAAAGTTCTCATATCGTTACAAAAAATCTTCAATTGCAGTATAGAGGCCTATAAACTCAAGGTAAAGGCATCATGTAGTCATCAAAAATAGCACTGCAAGTGCAATCACCACCTTTCAGAAAAATGAACACGTATTAGTAGTAGGGCTGTGCGAGTACTCGAATATTCGAGTACGAGTCGAGTTCACGGCAAGTTCGAACAAATTCGAGTTTCATTTATTTTGAACTCGAATATTCGAGCGTCGGTAAAAACAGCATTTTCATTTACCGACCCGTCAAAAGTTACGTGTTTCGTCCGTTAGATAGCAGCATACGCGGCAAAGATCGTGATACACGATAGTCGAACTCCTTCTGAGGTGAAGCTCGTTATGATTGGCCGGCTGAACTTTGCGAGATCCAATTGGAGCTGGTCATACGTCACATGCGAGCGTTGATTGGCTGTCAGTTTTGAAATCATTCACGTCTACCGTGTATCACCACTTTTGTGTCCGAGATGTACGTTGTTGACAACAAAAATGGCCACGATTCACGAGGAGAGAGCAGAGCAGACAGATGATTCGTAAAAATATGCGGCGGACTAGGCTAGGCTTAGGCGTAATTTCTTCTCTAAAGCATAGGCCTAGCATAAAATACAATTTTGAAATATTCATGAGATGGAACACTTGTCACAACGCAGGTAAACATTCAAACAACACACGGCGTGACAGTACCAGTGACAACAGGTAGGCTAGGCCTAGGCCTAGTAGCCTGGCCAGGATTTCTTCTGGCTAAGATTAGGCCTAGGCCTAGTATATTTTACCGATCTTAGGCCCTAGCTAGGCTTACAAACTCAGATCGCCTACCAAAATGCACCCAGCACTAGACCTAGGCCTGTACAATAGGCCTAGACCTAGCCTATGGCACCCTTCAAAACCATGGACCATGGTTAGTTGTAGGCCTAGCTAGGCCCTAGGTCTCCATAACCAAAAATATTTAACCCAGAAGATAGGCCTATTAGTATAGGCGCAAAGTGTATGATTTTGGCTCTCGTAGGCTATTCGTGGAAGAATATCGCGGTCTACGGGATTATATAAAGGTATGTATAACAATGTTTTTGGACATGGGTTACATCGGCGGAATCACTGCAGGCGCCGTCGGCGGCGTCGCGACGCCTTACATACGTTTTGGCTTATAACTCTCTTACCGTTCATCACACAGAAAATATCATAGATTCATTTTCATTCAGTTTTGTAATATTCATCGATTAGTGCTATTAACTTTTCAGTAATTTAACAATAATAATTTTTTATCAATAAAATAGTACCAAAACGAGATATTTAACTAAATTAGTGTTAATTACTTATGGAGGGGGCACCCTGACCGGTAAACCATATTCGTCATGTCCTTATAATGCTTACATTCTGGTTTGGATGGTTTACTTCTCATGGGGAGCGGTGAGCGCAAGGAGGGTAATCGTGCATACTTTGAATCATACTTTATTATCCTCTTAAACCACTACCGAGGGACCCACTTTCATTACTACCTCAATCATACTTTCCAACCATCTATGTGACCTGTGCCTCTGTTTTGGATTGGGAGAACATAAAATCTATGATACATATACCATTAACACGCTCAATAAAGATGTGAAAGTCTCTTAAACAAGTGGTTGAAATTCATTTTCCCACACATTTTTACCATAACTATATACACGAATAGAAAGTTTAAAAGAGACTTACAATCTATCTTGGGCCATCTTCATCTTCATCTGATGATGTATCGGCCAACGTCTCGGGTACAGAGTTCAAACAGGTGTTATCCTCGTCTTCGGTTGTGCATTGGCATAACTCCGTACATCGTAATCCGTGGGATTTACAGCTGCACCGCGATGCACATCTTGATTTAGAACAGCTGCATTTTACAAGTTCTATAATGGCAGTTGGCGCAGGAGGTAGTGTTGTCATTCTGGGTTGAAAGTCTCGCGAATTATCATTCTCCAGCATCCATCCGTAGTTTTCTGGAGGCAAACGTTCGGGGTTGGCGATATTGTCGTTGTTCCAGATCCAGGACTGATGATGAGCCCGAAGAATACTTTGATGTAATGCTGCTTTTGTAGGGGGAAGTTTCGAAGACTCACAACCCTTTTTGTTGAACATCCACCAACGCAGGTCAGCAGTTACTTTGAGCTTAGTCAATGGAGAGTATAGTTGACAAACAAAAAGTTCTAAGCCAGTTGTAACACTTCTTTGAGCTCAGTAGATTTGCCTAGTTCAGTAAATGCAGAGATGACTTGAGCTTCGGCATTTTCGAAAACTTTCCAACACGTAAGCTTTCCTTTCCATGAAATGCACCTGTGTTGTCAGCACCAGTGAATGCATGAAATCCCGGAAGTGCTGAAGCTCTTTCTGGGCCCAATCCATTGTACACCAAACCAATCTCGATACTTCTTAATCTATCTCCACGACCTGTGACAAATAGTGATCTCGGGCACAATTGAGGGTAACGTCTGAGTGCAAGGACGAAAACATCTGTATCAGGAGAGAAGATAGAAATCTGAGTTGCCTCTATTTAGTCGCATCTACAGCATGAAGAATCATTTTGTATCTGCTTCTTCTTGCGGACTAGCCAGATGTTCGAGAGGTGCCTTTGTAGTTTGGATTTGATGATGACCATGCAACCACTGTTTGTCTCTTATAGTTTCAGTTGCTCTGATGACTTTCGTCGCAAGATAGACTGTATAAGTTCATGTTTTGTGTTAGCGTGTGCTAGCAACTGGCTAAACTGATATTCCAATAGGCGTGTTGTCACTAATACGGTAGGCAACTAAAGTTTTGCCTCCTTGACGCCCGTCGCGTGTTGCCGACTTTAGTGACGAGAGTATATCATATCGATAAAAAAAAGTACGTGCACTTCGGAAAACGAGCAATACTTATATTCTACCCGGTTGACAAAAAGAATGGCTAGCTGCTCACAAGTCTTATGAGTTTTAAGTAGGGATTGAACCTCAGCCATACCATCGATTATTGCTACTAAATATTGCACTGCAGACTCAAGGTTCCATCTCCTCCGTGTCTTTTTGGGGACACCTTCGAGAATATCCATTAGATAACTCTTCGTTGAACAGTGGTGAAGTGTCCCATCTACAGCAAACAATGCTCGAGGTACAACTGAGAATTCGTAATTACCTATCCCCTTGTTTTAGATCTAGCCGGGTTTTGACCTGGCAACAACGAGCTTTCTCATCATCAATGACGATGTCTCTCTCAGTTCAATTATCTTGTTTTTGGTTTTAATGAGAACCTTTTGTCGATGCACATTTCCACATCTATCAATTGAAATTATTCATTGGGGCCCATACGCTTACAGTGTTGCAGGCTATGCGCTCCGAAACGAATTTAGAATTCCCCGTCTGGGCCCGGGGTAGAATAGGCCCAGAGCATGCCTCTGCTAATCGTAAAAGGCGATTAAAAGAGAAAAAGTCCAACTCGAAAACATCAGCTAGACTGAAGGGAAGTATATACTTCCCGAATCTAGAGGCGAGCTCGGCCAGTTGGGGTGCGTGTTGCAGAGAGAGCTCTCGCCAATTTTTTATCACAACTTTCTCATTCCCCAAAAAGCCTTACTCATATTTATTTTCTTCTTTCATTTTTTTCTTCCTCATACTTGCCGGCCTTTTCTGCAACAACCACTCTACCGCCCCTACCCAGTTAACCAATCCAGCCAAATATCCTTTCTCCTTCCCATTTACCCACTGGCCACATCGATGACGACCCGGTACGATACAGGTAAGACCTGGCAATTGAGGGCTCTGACAGTACGGGTTGTCTGCAGGTTAGTCGGTTGTATGCCCACCGTATGTGGACGGTCTGTTGGGCTGCGGGACCGTCCTGCGTGCGGTGCTAGAAGACCGATTGCGCCTGTAGGCATCCGGACGTAAAATTGGCATTTTCCCTACTCGCCGCTTGATGTAATGGAATCTATAAGGCTCCACCTCATGGGTCACTAGCTGCCCCATGGGGTCGACTCTTGAGTTACAAGGCCCTATGTGGTAGAACCAACATGGGTTAGTTGAGTTCTATTCCAAGCAATTGTTGTGGGTTGTCCCTTCTTAACTATGAATAAAAGAAGCCTAGGAGATGAAAGTTTGTGAAAAAATATTAAAAAAAGACGACAAAAACCTTTGGTTCCATGCCAAAATTTTGATGGTTGAAACGAAATAAAGAAGATAAGAATTTTGAAAACTGTGTAAACCGTTTTATATACGGAAAGCAATTGAAGGAGTTCCCACGGGCATAAAATTTTGTGAAAAAGTTGAGAAGGGGAAATGTTCTTATAGAAACAATATCTGGACAAACAATCAGAGACGTGCTAAAGGTCACGTCCTTGGGAGAAATCCCTTTTGAGATCAAAGCACAAAATACTCTAATTCCTCAAAGGGGGTAATTTCGTGTTTTGATCTATTAACTGTAAAGTAGATAAAATTTAAGGAGGGACTGAAGTCACAGTTGGTAACAGATGTAAACCGTTAAAAGAAAGGTAAACAAGGGCGAAAATACTGAAAAGTGCCGACTCCAGTAGTTATTTTTTCTTTTGGAACTCCCACTCCACCCAAGTACATTTTTGTGCATACCTTAAACTTGCGGTTAAATTTATGTGTCCAGGCCATTGCGCTGCTTCAATTGCCAACGGTTTGGCCATTCACAAAAGAACTGTATCGAAAAGCTTTTTGCGTAAAAACTGTGCACAAGAATCACATGGAACAGAAACCTGTAAATCCGAAATCCTTGTATGAATTGTAATGGCGACACCCTGCGTCTTCACTCAAGTGCCCCAAGTATTTGGAAGAAGAAGCATACAAAAGATCCGTGCTGCGGAAAACATTCCAATCTTCGAGGCTAGAAAGAAACACTGAGCATGTCTGCACCAGTTTTTAAAAGATCCTTTGCTGAGATTGCTCAGAAACAGGACCAACTTTTAAAGGGATGCGGGGTACTGCTTCTCAAAAGTTACCATGAATAACACTGCTGATCCGGAACAGTACTCAGAATTTTTGGGAAACCAAACGAAATTTGAAGACCACAATTGAAAGCCTCCAAAAACAGCTTGATGCACAAGCTGCTTTCATCGCAGAACAAACCAACTTATAAAAAGAACACTGGCTCAAAAAGTCCTCTACCCACAGGCCCAAAAAAAACCGACGGGGAAAAAACAACAGCAGGAACATGCAAAACTCAAACTTCACTACAAAGTTAAAGCTATAAAACTAAAAAGGAACAACGATATGAATATGGATTTAGTTGATGAAAACGTGTCTGACTCGTCCGGGATCACTGTAGATTCGGACGATCAGCCAATACTGTTAATTCTAGAGTAGAGAATTTATAAAAGAAACTCTCATCCAAAACAGAACTTTAAAAATCCTAGAAAAAAACTAAACAAAAATTTTAATTTTTTAAACTTTAAAACCAAGTTTTTAAGTTTATAATGGACGTTTTAATGCAATGGAACGTAAGAGGTTTTTTAAACCGTTCTGAAGAATTAAAATTTTTAGTCTCAAAACAAGCCCAGCCATTTTAGGTCTGCAAGAAACCTTTTTAAATGTACAGACAATCCTAGACTTAGAAATTACTCTTTTAAGAAATGATGACACCTCAGGGGAACGACCCAAAGGAGGAGTAGTACTATCGTACACGATAGTATATACTCAGAATTGTTGCCGCTCGCAACACCTCTGCAGGCAGTTGCTGTCAGAGTTGCTCTTCCTAGTCTAGTCACACTATGCAATCTGTACCTCCCTCCCCATGCTGTGATTTCGAAAAATCTAGTCAATAACCTTTTAAAAACAATTACCACGTCCATTCATTTACTGGGGAGATTTAATGTCACCATATTTTATGAGGCAACGCCTCATCTAACCACGGGGATTTTTAATCGAAGAAATTTTAACGACTCAAAACCCTTTAATCCTTTTTTAACAACAGGGATCCAACACATTTTAGCACTGCCAAGGGTTTCCCAAACTCAGCTATAGATCTTACTATATGCTCTCCTTCTCTCTTACTTGATATTGAGTGGGGTGTCCTGCCAGATTTAAGTGGAAGCGACCACTTCCCTATCCTGGTTAAGATCACCAACAGGGAGAACCAAGACAAATGTCACCTAAGTGGGACATCAAGAGGGCTTGACTGGCCAGCATTTTAGAAACTAGCCGTGTTTAGTAAAACAAAAATGATGACATTCAAGACGAAATAAATTATATTACACACCCAAATTTTCTCCCTGCCAAATCCACAAACCAGCAACATCCATACACCCTAGACGTTACCAGTTCCTTTTGGAAAGCCGAATGGCAAGGAAGCCATAAGAAAACGCGTAAAGCTCTGAAAGTTTTAATAAATTTCAACACAAGTCAATCTGGAGTCCTTTTAGAAAAAAACTAAGGCAAAGAAGATCTAATCCGTGTATCTCGGAACATTCTTGGGAAGAATACGTTGGGCATTAAATGTCGAACTCCCATGACAAAAGTTTGGGACAAAATCAAAAAGATAAACTGGTAGAATACATTTTTAAAAACCCTCCGGGAAATTCTTAAATGATAAGTTTTTAAAGACCTCAATTAGACATTGCCGATTCCCTTTTGCAAACACTATGCCCAAAAGTCTTCAGCTCCAAAACTACCCCCACAATTCCTAAAACAATGCCGTGAAGAATCAACCCATTACATTTCAATGCCAAACAACGGAAACATACAACCAGCCCTTTACCAATGGGAATTCATAACCGCCAGTAACTGGCCAAAGAACTCTGCCCCTGGTCCTGATGCGTTCACAACGAGATGATCAAACGCCTATCCCCAAATCTCAACAATTCATTCTAAAAACCCTAAAAACCCCATCTGGCTAGAAGAAGCATTCCTAACTCTGGAGGGAAGCCATAGCAATCCTATACTGAAACCAGGAAAAGACAAAACCAACTTGTAAATATCGACCAATTTCACTCACGAGCTGCCTGTGTAAGCTTTCGAACGTATGATCAATAAAAGATAAATGTGGATTTGGAGAGCCGCAAGCTGCTTGTCCCCGAAAAAATCGGCTTTCGACAAGGACGATCGGTTTTATGATCACCTTGTCAGGTTGGAAGGGTAATACGAGATGCTTTTTAAAATAAACAACACGTAGTGGCCATTTTCTTTGATTTGGAAAAGGCTTATGATACGGCATGGAGATATGGCATTTTAAAAACTTAATACCTGGGGCTTTAAAGGGCACCTGCCAATTTTTATTTCAAACTTTTATCTGAAAGAATTTTAGAGTTCGAATTGGAAATATTTTATCTAGACCTTTTATCAAGAGAACGGGGTTCCCCAAGGATCAGTTTTAAGTGTTGTTTGTTTTGCTATATCTATCAACAGTATTAACTCAATATAAAAAGCCAGTCGAATCATCACTTTTTGTAGATGATTTTCCATTTACTTCGAGCTTCGTATTTGAGTTAAAGAACGTCAACTACAACTAAACATAAAGCGCCTTGAGAGTGGTCAGCTGAAAAAGGATATAAATTCTCAATCACTAAAACCACATTTGTGCTATTTAGCCTTCGGGGTGGATTATCCTTAATCCCGACCTGCACATGGGAAGCCATGCCTTACCATTTGCCGGGAAAATTTCACAGATTTTTGGGAATGTTATTTGATAAAAAGTTATCGTGGAAGCCCCATATCCAGCAGCTACGAACCAAGTGTTTAAAAGCTTTAAATATTCTAGAGGTGCTAAGCAATTTCTAATTGGGGAGCTGATCGTACTACCTTGTTACATCTATATCGCTCCTCACCGCTCCAAGTTAGATTTTGCCAGTTTTATTTTTGATTCGGGTAGGCCTTCTATATTAAGACTTTTGGGTACAGTTCACCACACCGGTATAAGACTATCCACAGGAGCTTTTTGTACGAGGGCCCCATTCCCAGTCTTCTATGTGATCTGCAGAACCATCTTTGTCCTCTAGAAGAAAGTACCTAATGCTTTAAATTTTATTGCCTCATTAAAAGGTTCCCCCACAAACCCAGCCATAAAGCAGTTTTTGACCCTCCATTTCAAAATCGGTTGAAGTTCACATGAGGCCTCAAGACCAGTGGGCATCCGCTCCCCGGAATTACTGCAAGCCTTAAACATAACACTTCCCCTTGTTTTCTACAAATCCAAATGGGGCAATCCCACCTTGGACAATTAATAAACCATGTTGCAAACACAGCTGACAAAAAAATAAAAAAGGCAACCAAAATCAAACACACAATATCAAGCACTTTTCAACAAAATCCGATACAACTACAAAGATTTCAAAAATTTTTACAGACGGTTCCAAAACTAACAATACAGTTTTGGGTCTGCCTTTACAACGGAGAGCAACAACTTTAGTTTAAAAACTCCACTCCATATACAGCGTCTACAATGCGAACTGTTTGCAATTCTACAAAGCCCCCCGTTGCCTTGATAACAAGGACTCCCAAAATTCTTAGTGTGCACGGATTCTTTAAGTTCCCTAGAGGCTATTTTTGCCCCAAAATTTTCACTACACACCCCTTAGTTAGTAAAATACACCTTATACTGTCCAAAAATTGGTGCAAAACAAAAATCGGTACTTGTTCATTAACTGGACCCCCCCCCAAAAATGTAAAAAATTCAGTAAAAACATTCATTAGACAATCATAAAATACTACATCTACTCCACTGAGTTTCAGGAGGTCAGGAAAACACAATTATTTCGAAACAAAGCCTCGGAAACATCCTTTCCGGCTACATACTTTGCGCAAGGAGTGACACGGCCTACACCAACATACTCCACCTACAAACCTTTAACGTCGCTATTTTAAATATAAAGACGTGAATGGAAAAGTACTTTCGTTTAAAATAGCGACGTTAAAGGTTTTAAAGGGTCATTTGGTGTCCGTGAACGTCAATGTCAGCGCACGGTGACGACTATTTATGTAGGCCTACGCTTTCCCAATGGACTGTACTGCCTGAGCCCACGTTAAACGGCAAGTCAATTTCACTGTCAGAGATATTCAATCCTTGCAAGTTGAATTATTTAATTAAACAGGTAAAAGAAAATAACGAAGATGGGGGCCCCAAAAAACAAAACATGAGGGGGGTTCCCTTTAAGAAAAGTACCAAAATCAATAGTTTTTTGTTGGGTCCCAGGCCATTTTTGTTTTAGGAAATATCCGCCGCCCAAAAGTCCCAAAGAAGCTTGCAACAAAGAACAAATTGATTGCCAATTAGTCTAACCCCTGATCTTAAAGCATTATTTAAACTTAAACTTAAAAAAAGTGGTGCAAAGAAGGGCATATCATGCAAAATAAAAGCTTCGGCGAAATAAAGGGGCGATGTTCACCTTGGATCTCTTCAAGGCCTCTTCTCGACGCAAGGGGTTTTTTCCCCGTTACGTATTGGACACACACATCTCACTAAGGATCCCTTTTTTAAAAAGGTAAAACCCCACCCCCCCTGTGAGCGTGTGGGAGTTTTTTAATGTAAGCATTTTTTGTGAATGTCCTCAACACAGGACAAGAGGAAGATTTTAAACTAAAACCTAATTTTTAAAAAAATTTTATCTGATGAATCGAGAACATAACAATGTTTTTTAAAAAAACCCGAAATCAACACAGCGTACAATAAGATTTAAAAATAAAAATGCCATTATATAAGGGGAAATGGGGACTGATAACCTTAGGTTGTGGCCCTTAAACCCCAAAAACTAACTAACGAATTTGAATATTCTTTTAAGCCCCCTTTATTCTTGCAAACATCGTACACTTTTTTTGGCTGACCTTTTAGTGATGAAAATTTGTTTAAATAAATTTGGGTTTGCTTCAAAGGGGGTTTTTGTAATTTTAATTGTTTCACCCAAATTTTGAGTATTCAATTTTTTGCAGAATGCTTTTTTTTTTCACGGTGGTGACGAGAGATGAAAGGTTTGAGCCGTATTCTTTAGATTCTTTTTATAGGCGGCGTTTTTAGGGGCAATAAGAAAATTTCTAGCCGGCACCTGGGTTTTTGGTTCCCGGTTAGACCTCCATCTACTTCAGGGGGCGGATAACTTGTTCGAGAGCTGGCACCACCAATGGAGCAAAATGGAACTGTGCGTATTTTTTAATATCCAATTCCCCGATTAAACTCCAAAATGTTGGGGCTGTTTCCGTAAGTCGCTCATCTTAAAAGATAAAGAGGGAAAAACACGAGCATAATTTAGCTTACGTGCGCAAAGAAATTTTTAAGAGGCTTTAAGAGATGTAAAGAAGTTCCCGTCAGCAGTAGGCAGCCGGATGAAAAGAGAGAGCTCAACAAAACATCTTCATGTACTGAAACGCCACCCTTAAAAAATGGTGTGTGAAACCCTGACTTCAAACTTATCAAACTGTCACCCAATGTGGACTCTTCCAAGGATTTTAAATCAGTGGGGCAACCTTTCCATCACTGCAATTCCTTTTTTTCAACTGTCTTGAACAGATCTTTTGGTGGGATTTTCTTTTTAAAAAAGCTTTTAATATAAATGGTAAGCTTGAAGCATTGTTTAAAAGGGTTTAACCCCTCTGGGGCATGTTTTTCCCAAACCCCTAATCTGTTTTCCCCAGTAGAAATTTCCAAAAAAGCCCGACTCGACCCCAAACTGTTTTACCCCTATTGCAATTAAGTCCCCAAAGGCCGAGTTTGGGCCCTAAACGTATGAAAATTCCCTGGGCCCTAGAATAAATATTATCTTAATTTACGAGCATTGCAAATGAAAAAAAAGACGAGGTGCTTGGTTCTAATTGAAGTGTCCCCCAAAATTTTGATTAACAACCCAACTCCTTTTATCGTATTACTTGGTACAAATAATTAAAGGGTTTTACCAACAACTATTCCTAGACGCATCCCATCTAACATAATGGCTTATATCGATCACAAGGTAGTTCGTTTTTTTTATTGTTATTAAGGGGAACACATTCAATTACAATCCAGCTTCCTTGCCATTTTGTGGGAATACTGTAAAAAACTATATTATTGTATCAAGTATATTATTGATCACAGTAGTTTGGTTGGTTATTTTTATTAAGGGTTTTAGGGACATAAACGAATATAGCTTACCGGTCAGGGTGCCCCCTCCATAAGTAATTAACACTAATTTAGTTTAATATTTCGTTTTTGTACTATTTTATTGTTAAAAAATTATAATTGTTAAATATTACTGAATAGTTAATAGCGCCAATCGATGTATATTACAAAACTGAATGAAAATGCATCTATGATATTTTCTGTGAGATGAACGGTAAGAGAGTTATAAGCCAAAACGTATGTAAGGCGTCGCGACGCCACCGACAGCGCCTGCAGTAATTCCGCCGATGTAACCCATGTCCAAAAACCTTGTAATTTATACCGTTGTACGATGCCGTTGACGCTATATTCTTCCACGAATAGCCTACGAGATACACTTTGCGCCTGTACTATAGGCTTTAAGAGCCTAATGCATAGACAGGTTTCAGGCGCGGCTGCAGAGTGTTAGAAATAAAATAACAAGCTCTACAGTTATGATCAAATAATTATGAAAAAATTCAACCATACTCAAAAATAAATTTTGAACACATCGGATTTGTCTATTTTTTTCTTTGGTCGGTTATTGCTTCGGAAAAAAAATGATAACTTTGGAACTTGATGATGAACTTTACTGCATTGAAATAAGTAATATCCATTTTTCATGACAGCCGGTATAATTTTACTATTCTGAACACGTGGTGAAATTTGTATGTTTGAACCATAATTATGGTCATAATCGTTAAATAATCAGTAAAAGTTACACAAACGGCTCAGAAGTAGGCCCAAAATGGGATTTGATGGCTGCAAGAGTCGCGTCTTTA
>JAMZAV010008682.1:0-26085 GCA_024449915.1 Sweltsa coloradensis | reverse complement strand
AATCTCGTAAGTATATGATGAGTAACTTGTAGAACATACCAGACTCAATGGTATAAGTATTAGCTTGGAGATTAGTATCGTGTTCGCCAACCTGTTGGCATGCTGAGCTGGCAGCATTTTTTATTAAAAGTAATCACATAAATGCAGTCAAAATAATGAACTGTATCTGTTAAAATAAGTTTGAAAAAGCAATATTACAATAACAAGTTATAGTAAGGCAACATTATAACAATAAAACCAAGACTCTTAGACCGGGAAGATATAATTAAACACAAACACACGAACAATAACCACGGTCAGAAAAATAAAACACTTACCAAAAAGTGCGTAAATTTTCGGAAGCTCCGCTTCCTTCCTCAGTTCCCTCGCGTCTGAGGAAGGAAGCGGAGCTTCCGAAAATTTACGCACTTTTTGGTAAGTGTTTTATTTTTCTGACCGTGGTTATTGTTCGTGTGTTTGTGTTTAATTATATGATAACATATTTAAATTGCATAATATTTCCAATATAAAAATGAAATTAATTAGAATAAACCAAATTTAAAAACGGGAAAAAGGAAGAAAAAAAGAGAAAGAAACGGAAATAAAGGAAGAATAGAGAAAAATATGAAATGGAATCTTCGCTTTGCTCGCTACGCTCATCCAAAAACACAAAGATAGTTAAATACATACACTCTAAAAACTAACTTACAATTTACAATTCAACGTCAACGAATATCATTCATGCTTTTGTCATTAGCCTTATGAAAAAATCATAAAATTGGTTTTACTAAAATTTAAGTTCAAGTTAACCTTAGTTTTACACCTAGCATCCATCCTCTTAAAGTGGCTATTACCTCAAAAAATACTTTTTATCACATACTCTATATCATAGTAAATACACTAAAATGACCGCTTAAAAAATTATGTATTGGGACGTTGATTTTACACAATTTTTTTAATTTTTTTAATCAGAAATTTGCAAAAATTAGAGTTTTGGAAAATTTCCTATATCGGCTTTAACCTGCCTTTTTTTTTTGTTCCAAATAGATACAAGATCATCATACCAATCTAAAATGGCCCTTCACAACGTCGTATCTTGAAACTGTGCACATATATACACTCAGACACGCAAAAATATGAATTCCAAAAGCACACCCCTTCTTGGTAATCTGCACATTTTGACCGAACCACTGGCCCAATTTACAAAACAAAATATTGAAGATTTACAGAAAAGGCTGTAGAGCACGTCAATAAAGGCAATTTTTTTAATCAAAATCCTCAAAAGTCACTGGGCATAAAGATCTTCTCCATGTTATTTCTTATAGGAGATTTTGCCCAATGAGACGTAGCTCGAAAAATACCAAGTTTGTCAATTTTTTGGGGTCACGGTGGACCCAATAATTTTTTTGTTAATTTCTAATTTTATAACTAGTTATCCTGAATGAAATATATTTCTTGAGTTTAGGGGGTAAATACTCCCTTAAGAACTTTCGAAGCCAGCTCAATATCTCTTCGGCATCCACACCTTCTAAATAGAAATATATAAAAAGTCATCAGCATATATTATTAAGTGATCCAGCCAAAATAGTTTATAATAAAATCTATGTAGAAAATTTAATATAAAAGCTAATTTTGATCCTTGGGGCACGCTACAAAAATATAGAATACATGTGAATTATATTTTGTAAGATTCATAAACATTTTTCTTTGTAAAAAGTAATCGGAAAAAATTAATAGCAAAAAAGGACTTCTTTTAAAAGGAATCAAAATGCTTTCTTAGTATCAACAAAAACAGCTCCAATCCTTTCATTTCCGATTGTCAATCCCTTTATCGATAAAAGCTGTAAATGCTAGAAGGGAGCTTTTATGTCGATCTACCTTTCCTGAAATCTTGTTGATTATAAGAACGTTAACTTTGTACCTTTTACTATTAAAATTGTAATTTCACCTCTTCACACAGGATTCGTAACTGTTTGTATCCGATAATGCAGTTCGGAGCATTACCGATCTCACATTACGACGTAGATAGCGTAGGTAGCTCGGAGTATGCTAATGATAAGCGTTGGTTTAGCAGAATGGAAAGTTTGTGATATCTCTTTACTTATCAAGTGCTTTTTGAACGCATTAGGTGATTGTTACCAAGTTTCTAGTGTTACTTCTTAATTGTTATTAAATACCTAAAAAAACTTAATTTAAAACCTTTATTTATATGGTTTTTGGATAATTTTTTCTACTTCTTCTTTTAAAAAGAAATACATCAACATTACCTTAATGTTCATGTGAAATATGAACGTTGTAGCCCAACCCGTTTGGTCAGAATCGGCCCATCAAATGTCAAGAAAATATCGCACTAAAAATCGAAAAAAAATCGTTTAAGTACGATATTCATGAGAAATATTTCTTCGATTGTACCCAAAAACGTGGCAAGTCTAAGTTCAGAAAAAACGAAGGTCCGCTCCAATTTTCATCAGAAGATCGCATATGCCGTTTGCCCGGTAGCGTGCGAACAAACATCAGAAAAGCTAACAAAAAACAAAACACCAGAGCTATTTTTCTTGGGGTAACGTAAGTGAAAAAAAAAACAGAAAGTCAAATTGAAGTCTTCGCTTCGCTCATTCAATAACTAGGAAAACGCTAAAGTCCCGCCGCGTTGATGGATGAGCTTTTTAAAGTTTTTAGTTTGCGTGGGATATCTTTACTTTTGCAAGTTCTTTGTTTTGCTGCCTACGCATTGTAGGTGATTGTTGTCAAGTTTCTTTTGTTTCTTGTTGATTGGTATTATTTACCGTAAAAAACTTATATTAAAAGCTTTATTTCTATGGATTCTGGCTAACTTTTTCAACTTTTTCTTTCAAAAGGTACTACATCACCATAACCTTAATGTCCATGTATAATTGGATGAGCGTAGCGAGCGTAGCGAGCGAAGCGAAGATTCCATTTCACTACACTGGAGAAAAAAATCCGGAATGTTTTTTTTTCTTTTTTTTTCTTTTTTTTTTTTTTCTTTCTTTTGTTTTTTGTGTGTTTGTTAACACGATTCCGGCTAAACCGATACTCCGGTTGCGATGAAATTTTATGGAGACCTTCGAAATCTCTGAACTTAGAACTGCCAACGTTTTTGAGCGCAATCGGGAATTTTTTCTCATAAAAAACGCAATTTTACGATTTTTCGATTTTTAAAAAATTTCTTCGACTTATAACACCTACATGCTTTATCCGATTGTAATGATTTTTTTACAGAACCTTAATTTTATGAGTTAAGATATTTTTGTGAAATTTGTGGGTAATCGAAAAATTATTCCCATGAAAATCAAATTTTACGGGTTTTTTCTTTTCTAAAACAATTCTCTTGACTTATAACCCCTACATGCTTTATCTTATTGTAATGATTTTTTCACAGAACCTTATTTCGTAAATTATATATTCGTGTTAATTTGAGCGCAATCGAATAATTATTTCTTATACAAATTGCAATTTTACGATTTTTCTTAAAAAATTGCGATTAATTAAAAAATTAAGTTAATTTTTTTTTATTTTATTTAATTATAAAAATTAAGTTAATTTTTAATTAATTAATTTAATTTAAAAAAATCTTCGTTAAGTAGATTTTTTCACAGAAAAACAGAAAATCCGCGTAATCACATGGATCTAAATGCACCATATACGCTCATCCACAACGCGGCGGGACTAAGCGTTTTCTAGTATGAACGTTGTAGCCTCACCCGTTTGGTCAGAATTGGCCCAAATGGCACGAAAATATCGTACAAAAAATCAAAAAACTTATATTAAAAGCTTTATTTCTATATATTCTGGCTAACTTTTTCAACTTTGACTTTCAGAAAGCAATACATCACCATTACCTTAATGTCCATGTGCAATATGAACGTTGTAGCCCCACCCGTTTGGTCAAAATCGGTCCAAATGTCACGAAAATATCGCACTAAAAATCGGAAAAAATCGTAAAAGTACGATATTCATGAGAAATATTTCTTCGATTGTACCCAAAAACGTAGCAAGTCTAAGTTCAGAGATTTCGAAGGTCCCTTCAAATTTTCATCAAGATCGGATATGCCGTTTGCCCGGTAGAGAGCGAACAAACAGACGGAAAAACAAAAAAAAACAAAAACAAACAAACAAACAAAAAAACACCCGAGCTAAATTTTTTGGGAGGTCGGTGAAATTGAAGTCTTCGCTTCGCTCATCCAACAATTTTGATTTTGATTTTGATATACTTTCACTGTGTGCATGGCACAGTGTCTGTACAGCAACATTAATGTTAGAACTTCCGTATGTACTTTGATATATTCTTAGTTTTAAATATCCAGATGTTCTGAGGAACGAGTGTTCTAGCCATCGATTGGAGCGCGCGATCGTCTTGTGTCGGCCGTCTGCAACAGGAGGTGCACATGTCAAATATCAGCCACAACGTCGTGCAAGTGAACCTCTGTCTCTACGGTCTTCTGTAGACAAACTGCAAGCTTACGTAGAAACTCGGCCCCTTCGCGAAACGCCTGTACCAAGCCCGTTGATGGATGAGCGTTTATGGTTGATTATTTCTGTCCTTTTATTACATTTTCTTGACGTCATTTTTAACGTGTTTCGTTTGATTACGAAAGACGAGAGAGAGCAAGCGAGAAACATGTCTGCTTTCAACAATGCGAGGCTACGGACTGCGAGCCTGCGTAATAATTGACCAAAATGATCAATCTTTATAATCGGTTCATAGAATGCTTTTTCATCGATTTAATTTTATGATGGTCTAGGTCATATCAAAATTAAAAACGAAAGAAAACCAAAAAATGCCGGTCAGTCGGGCGTATATTATGTGTTCCTTATAGATTGAGTAATAATTTTTCTATCGATTTTTCGATATATCTATTCACTGTGTCAAGAAAATCGAATCATGATGCGATATGCTCCAAAGCAAAACATAGTTTTGTTAGTTAGTTAGTAGTAAGTGTTAGTGTCTTTGCATAACAATTACAAACTACCTATCTCACACACAACTAAAAGTGCAGTGCAATAATACTCTAAACAAAACATTTCATACCAGCATTTGAACACATTTCCGAGTGGTTGCAGATGCAAGTTAGGTTTCCTCACATCCACTTGACTTTTCCCAAGTTTCCAATTTAATTAGTCTATAGAAGGTTGAAGACAATACTTGCCACCGAACGCTCGCATCGCTGTTGCACGAATGGTTCACTTCTTTCCAGGCCCGGCCTAGTCTCTGATGTCTTGACCACCTGCATTGTACTTGTAGACACATACAAACCTTGCTTTCGCTTCCAACTAATAAACTTTTAATTGAATTCTGTAAGCACACTTGAGCGCTCTCTCAGCCCCTATACAATTCACTAGACACTTGTACTCCTTGAAGCTCATGTAACCAATGAAAACTCCACTCCTGTAATGCAATGGAAGCAAAAGGTTTCGTGAAAAAGTCGTCTCAAAGGAGTTTCGTCCAGTATCAACTAGTATTATATACCTATTATTATAATTAATTCGATTATTGAGTATTGTTTTTGCATTATATTTTATAATATGATTTTGTGTTAGGCCTAAATGCAATTTGGTACTAAAATAATTTGTCATCGTTGTCTACAAAGACACATACGTGGCTAGTTTGAATAGATTAGACAGATTAAGTAAAATTCTTCATTATATGTAACATGTTCTTGGGCTTAGTTGAAACTTAATCTGTTAGGGCGCTGCAGCCAAGCCGCGG
The DNA here is from genome assembly GCA_024449915.1 of Sweltsa coloradensis. Classification (NCBI taxonomy): domain Eukaryota; kingdom Metazoa; phylum Arthropoda; class Insecta; order Plecoptera; family Chloroperlidae; genus Sweltsa; species Sweltsa coloradensis. Next base: position 20,378 of record JAMZAV010008682.1, on the reverse strand, counting down.
TGCGCTACACACTCAGGCACCTTATACAGCAACCAGAGTTGGGGTGTTTTCGAGGTGTCATGAAAAGTGTTATGAACTTTAAAACTGTCATAATCGGGGGAATTTGAGTACATCACAACACATGGCCAAATTTTATTGGGGTACGATCATTCCGTTTGTGTGAAAATATGCGTTGAACCATGCTCAAAATCACTTTAAGCACTATTATCTGTTCTTGAAGGATGTTATCACTTACTACTACTGTCTTATTCGTCAGTTTCAATTGGCCAGCGATTCTAAACAAACGGGTGGGGCTACAAAGTTCATATTTTACACGGGTATTAAAGTAATAGTCATGTATTGCCTCTTGAAAGAAAATTATGAAAAAGTATGCTGGAAGGTATTAAAATAAATGTTTTATATTAGCCTTTTACATGTATATATAATACAATAATACAATACTATAGTAACTTGACAGTATTCACCTACAATGTGTACAAAAAGTTATTCTTTGGGCAACGAGATATTTAACATCCTATTGTTAATTGGTGTTATCATAGCAATTAGTACTACAATATTAAAATTATTGTATTTTAACAAAAATAATTTTGCAATAGAACTTGAAAAAGTAATGAGATCCCACGCATACAAAATACCTGTAAAAATACAGCCAAACCGAACACACTAAAAAAACACGGAAATCTTGGAAATGAAAAGTAATGAGATCTTAAAGAAGGGCCAAGCTCATATGTACCCTTCTACATTTGCGCATTCTTAATTCATTAACGGAAACGGCCCAGTAACTATATCCTGGAAAAGCTTGGCGAAAAAAATTTAGTTGAACAATTTCGTTTAAATCAATTGGCAAAATAGATGTTTCATGAACTATTACGTTTAAACTAATAATTGCAAATTCTATTTCGCCAAGCGTTTCAAGGATGGGGCAGTGTACGTTTATGAATTAAAAATGCACAAAATGTAGAAGGGTCATGAGCTTGGCCCTTCTTTTAGATCTCATAACTTTTAAGTGTGCTAGGTTTGGCTGTATGTTTACAAGTTTTTGTATGCGTGGGTTACTCACAACAAGAAGAATACTACTTTAACGTTATTGAAATATATTTGAATTTGATACGACACAATAATGGGTTGGACATTCCAACACCACAGTAAAAGCAACAGTCCAACAATTTTTTTTTTTAACATTAAAATAAATAGAATTCAATTTAAAATTAATCGTTTCCTATGAGTTTGAACAAAGTAAGTAGGTTTTGATTTAATTTTTTGCCTCATTATACGATTGCAAATCTTTCAAGTCCTCTGGTAATTGAATAAAAATATGCGGAAATGAATATTAAAGAGTTTTCTAGCAGTAAAATGTGTTATCAAATCAAGATATAGTCAAAATGTAATATGTTGCCTTCATAGCTCAGTGTAAGAGCAGTTGCCCGGACAGCCAAGGTCCCGGGTTCGACCCCCGGTGGAGGCACTTTTCTAGTTTCTGTCTGTAGTACCATCATAGCAGCGTCATCGTCGTTTACTATAAACCAATGTTAAACATATTAATGAATATGCAAGGCCTGAGTGCGTCGCGACGCCAAGACGCCCTCTGCAGCCCATGCTCCAGGATCCGACAGTAGGGTGTTGTATTCTAGCATCCAATAGAAAACCGTTTAGTGCAATAGTCATCATAAAAAGTGGCGCACGAGATGAAATCATACCTCTTGCTCAACATTGTAGGGTGTCTCAACGCCCCGACGCAATCTGATAAGTTCAAAGATCGTCCAGGAAGGTTTGAAAAACTCGTTTACTCTTCCTCAATATAATACAGTTTACCGCAAATCTCCATCACGAGATCCAAAATCATTTCTCTTCCACAACCTGCAAGGGCGTCGCTCAGCTCCAGACACTGCACGGCATAACACCAGAATACTCTCTGGATGCACGCACTGCAGAGCACCAGAATACTCTCTGGATGCACGTACTGCAGAGCACCAGAATACTCTCTGGATGCACGCACTGCAGAGCACCAGAATACTCTCTGGATGCACGCACTGCAGAGCACCAGAATACTCTCTGGATGCACGCACTGCAGAGCACCAGAATACTCTCTGGATGCACGCACTGCAGAGCACCAGAATACTCTCTGATCGAACATTCGTATGCGATTAAAGGGGCATTCACCCGATAAACTAAAAAAATATATTTCATTCAGGCTAACTAGTTATGAATTTAGAAAGAAACAGAAAGATTATTGGGTCCGCCAAGACCCGGAAAAAAATTGTCAAACTTGGTATTTTTCGAGCTAGGTCCCATCGACAAAAATCTCCCATAAGAAATAACATGGGGACGATCTTTATGCCCCGTGACCTTGGAGGTTTTTGATCCGAAAAATATTGGCCATTAATGACGTACTACAGCCTTTTTTGTAAATCCGCTATATTTTGTTTTGTAATTTGGTCAAGTGGTTCGGTCAAAATATGCTGATTGCCAAGAAGGGGTGTAATTTTGGTACGCATATTCTTGCGTGTTTGAGAGTATATTTGTGTAGAGTTCAAGACACGATGTTGTAAAGGGTCATTTTAGATTGGTACGATGCTCTCGTAACTATATCGAACAAACAATTTACAAGTTAAAGCCGATTTAAGAAATTACCCAAAACGCTAATTTTAACCAATTTTAGGATCAAAAAAACATTTAAAAATCGTGTAAAATCATGGTTACAAGATATAATTATTTAAGTTTTCATTTAAATGTAGTATTGTGCTCTGGATTGTGTGGTAAAAAATATTTTTGGGGGTAATAGCCCCTTTAAGGAAAACAACGTGTGGCCGGGTTTGAAAATTGACCCTTGTGGACTCTTAGATAGTGGACGGTAGTGACTGTTGCGCACCCGGCCCCGTAGGCCTACCTCTCGCCGAATCGCCGTACATTTGCAACACCTCTGAAACATGGGCACATTTAAATCGTATTAGTTTGAATTTAAGAAGCGTTAAGGAACTTTTTATGACCAAATTTCCGCGTTTTTGGTGTTATGATTTTGTTTTCTTTTACGTGAGTGAAAAGATGCGACTATTTACATTGCCGTGGCATTGCAGCTAGAGCCGCTTTCGTTTAAAAGATGCGACTATTTACATTGCCGTGGCATTGCAGCTAGAGCCGCTTTCGTTTCCGACTTCAATAATACGATACAACCTAGACCATACTACACAAAACCCTTTAGCAACCTGTTTGTAGGGTAAGCTAATTCACAAGTACAACATTTGAACGACCCTGCTTCCAGATAGGCGGTTTTCAGTCATGCGACTGAACGCAGTGTCTAGAACTGGATGTCTGCTGCGTATTGTTTGGACGTAGCTGCGGTCGTACAGACTATAGTAGGGTGTGTCTGTGAACGAAATTAATATATAGGCTAAGACAATGATGCACACAACACACTGAATACTCGGTGTCATAATATCCAATCTAAATATAAATTAATTATCATAGTGAAAAAACAATATGTCGACAACAAAGTTTAACTCTTTACAACCCTATTTCGTAAAGTGTATTTTCTTCCCCCAACTAAAAAACTTTTCGAGTGTGTTAGTGCAAAGTTAGCCATGTCCAACGGGTTAAAAGCTCCTGTCTCACCCTGGCGCATATGGCGTTATTTCCGAGTGAAAGCTCAACTTGTTTTACTTCGAGGGGATCCGAACACAAACAATGGCACCTCTTTGATGTTCCTCATGTTCTTGTTAACTTACCTCTCTGAGGGACGTACATAAACATCGGCCGCGCAAGTAAACGTCTCATACCCAACTTTTATATTCTTTCACCTTAACAAATTTCAAACGTTGTTTTCTTTCAATTCCACCTATCAACAGCACAGTGACTGTGGAAACCTTCGACGCAGCTCTAAAATAAATAAATATCGTCATGAGTTGTAAGCACCTAGGGAAATCACAACATATATTGCTCTGCATCGGTCCACAAAGTATACACTATACAACAATATCTGAAAAACAAGAATCCTATTTCAAAATTAGAAAAACGATAACGTGGCTTATTTTTAGGAGAAAACTGAGATACGCTTGCAAGTATTTGTACGCCAACGAAATATATCGTTGATACTACTTTAAATGCAATTACAGCAGCATGTAGGCATACCTAGCTCAAAAGCACTTTTTTTATTATTGTCATCATTTTCTTTAGTTCCTTAAAAAGAATTGTCAATGTACAATTAATTGTATGTACGGAAAACTTCAAATAATAAAGATAAAATGAAAAATGCATCGAAATTGCGAAAAGGAATTCATGGAAGCAGATGCATGCCTAATGATATTTCATAATGTTTCAGTGAACATAATGTTTGGAATAGAAGTGGAATGATATAGTTACAAGTTCACCGCAAATTTTAGTAATTTGAATCGACAGGTTTTTCGATTCAATAAGTTGCTGGTCTATAATAATAATAATACTAATAATTATAATATTCGATTCAATAAGTTGCTGGTCTATAATAATAATAATACTAATAATTATAATAGCTAAATTATTAGTATTAGTATTATTATTGAATGATAGAAATTGTCATAAAAGTATGCCCCGACTGGGGATCGAACCCAGAACCTCCGGCTTTTCGAACCGATGCTCTACCAACTGAGCTATCGGGCCTAAGACAAACTCTTACTAAACTGCTATATATTGTGATTGTTGAGAGCTATGATATAAATCAAACAGAAGACTGCCATGTTGCTGTCATTACTGAAAGATACAACAACATAGTTTACATACAACATAGAAAAGCCGGAGGTTCTGGGTTCGACCCCAAGTCGTTATTATTAGAAACAACTAATTGAAATGTAGAGGTTAAATCATTATAATGACTGTATTTAGTCTTCACCACTCAGAGGGACTAGAATGAAAGCTGCTGAGAACCAACATAGTTTGAAGTGAATGATGGTCAACCAGCGATCAGTATTTTGACCAGATTCACACGTAGATGACAAATGTATCGATAAGGCTGGATTGAAACAGTTTTTGGATGAGCGTAGCGAGCGAAGCGAAGATTCCATTTCACTACACTGGAGAAAAAAATCCGGAATGTTTTTTTTTTTATTTTTTTGGCTGTTTGTTAACACGATTCCGGCTAAACCGATACTCCAATTGCAATAAAATTTTCTGGAGACCTTCGAAATCTTTGAACCTAGAACTGCCACGTTTTTGAGCGCAATCGAAAAATTATTTCTCATAAAAATCGCAATTTAACGATTTTTTTCGATTTTTAAAAACATTCTTCGACTTATAACACCTACATGCTTTATCCGATTGTAATGATTTTTTAACAGAACCTTAAATTTATGAATTAATATATTCGTGTGAAATTTGAGCGTTATCAAAAAATAAATTCTCACGAAAATCGAAATTTTACGTTTTTTTTCTTTTTTTTAAAAATACGCTCATCCAACAACGCGCCTGAAAAAGCGTTTGCGAAGCTTCCTAGTATTTAGGAATGATAGTACTTACTAAATTCAACAAATTTAGAAGAGAAATTTTGGGGGCGGGTGCGAGAGGGGGATACACCATTTTACTCAAAATAAATATCCCTTAGTTTATTGACAGTAGCAAAGAATATTTGTTTCTTTATTGTTACTGAAAGTACTGGTAAGACTTCCACAACTCGATTTGTTTCTTGGTAGAGAAACAAATATTCTGTTGGATTCCATGAATTAAAGAAAATATTTACACATTAAATTGGTTGTGAATTTGTTTGCATTTATTATAAACTTTTTTAAAAAAAGCATATGAGAGCATTCAGGTATGTTATGAAGAACTAAAAAATAAACGACTTCCAAGTCCCCCCCCAAAAAAAGGAGATGTAAATTTAGTTGTGAAACGCGTAGAAAAAATTATTCGTGTAATGTATTTTAAAAGACAAATTGTTAAATATATATTTTCTTCTGATATGCGCATCGCCCTAATAGACAGGGAATTCTGTCTGCAAAATTCCAAGTCTATGCTGTTAATGAGTAGAAGCAATTAAAAATGCTTTTTAAACTAATTCGACCATGCTGAATTCAAAAAACAATGTTGGCAAAACCAAAAATGGCTCCTTCACCTCCAAAACTCAAAATTTTGGATATCAAGAAATCATTTTTTAAAGTTTTATTTTACTGTCGTAGAAGCAATTAAATTGGCTGTGTTAATAATTAGATCATGCTGAATTCAAAAACCAATGTTGGAAAAAACCAAAAAATGGCCCCTTCACCTTCAAAACACAAAATTTTGGAAATCGAGACACAATTTTTTAAATTTTGTTGTACAGATCGTAGAAGCAATTAATATGCTGTTTTAACTAATTCGATCATGCTGAATTCAAAAAACAGTGTTTGGCAAAACCAAAATGGATCCTTCACCTTCAAAACTTCAACTTTGGAAATCGAGAAATCCTCTTTTGTTTGTTTTACTATCTACAATTATTTGTTTAAAAAAATGTTTTTATAAAATATCAAGTAAATAATAATGATATCTCTCATCTCTCATTTTCATCAAATTAAGATCTAACCAGCCACCTGACCATACCCTGACAGTCTCACGCTAAGAGAAATTAACACCTTGTCTTGGGTTTGTTGGTTGTTCAATTTTTTAACTTTGTTTGAAATATAGAATTATTCGAAATTTTTGTGCATTAACCTGCATGAACGTCTGTGTCATTCTGTTTTATTATATTTTTGAATGCGTGAAAACTAATTCATGTGAGATCCCAAGAAGTGAGTTGTAGACAAACAAACCATTTTAACCCAACACATTACGTCGCCGATCAATCTGAATCGTCCATTTCTGGATGCCTAGCCTCGACGAACTGTCGGAAAGTACTTTCCGATTCCGAAAGTTCGTCGAGGCTGGGCCCCTGGAAAGAGTTGCATCAATTTAGTTCACCACAGTATAAGAATTACATTTATTTAGTTATGTGACTCATTTTTAAATAATATTGAAGAAAAGTATTGAAATATTATAGTGTAATATTTAAAAACATCAATAAAACTTTTGGTGCGTTTCTGTTAATTTTCACGAACCATTTATAGTGGGTAGTATTGAATTATATTTAATATTTTTTTTTAAACATTTATTGTAGAATTTACTTTTTGTTATCCTATTTCGATCAGTGTCGGTGCATGTAATGCATGTAAATGAAATGTAAAAGATCCAAATTCTTATCATGCCTGCATTGATATTCGAACATCCTCTTTCTAGTTCAAAACACTTGCATGCATCAGTGCATGGCATCCCTGTTTTTTTTACCCCCACACCTATTAGTTGAGCAACCCAATTTTGTAGCTACAGAATAACTTCTGCACATCCAACTGGAATAGCATCCGTGGTCATTAGAATAGGATGATATCGCACCCAGTAATGTTCTACAAAAATTTGCGGTGGGTTATATTTTTGGTGTTTCCTATTGGGGGTAAATGAGAATATTAAGCACATACTTGTTTAAAAATAACTTATACTGAAATAACAAATAACCTCACAGTAAAAGTACCTCGGGTTTCTTGATAGTGTTCCATATCATAGTTTTGGTAGTGACATCTCTTAATATCCCAAATGGAGTGCAGTACTTGTTGGAGTAATACATATATGCCAATTGTATTATGAAACCCTTTATATATTCCATTATTTATGCGGAGCAAAAGCGACTACGTATTTCGCATAGTTGACTTTTTCCCCCTGTCTTTTAAAGCATTTTCAAATATCTCTTTTTCTTTGTCTGAAGGTGTCTGTAAATCGCCACTTTTTTGACGACAGAGATAAGACAAGGGCCTTTAAGAAATAACTGTCAGAAAAAACTATGCAATCATAACACAAGCCAAAACCCGCCTAAAAGAAAAAATTGACTATCTATAATGCTGTAAAATAATTAACAAATTTTTTTTTTTAAATTGAACATCTACTGCATGATTAGGCCTAATGAAAAGACTACTATAAATCTCAAATTACATGCATTATCAATTATCATGAACACCCCTGGAAAATGTTGAAAGAGGCTGACTTTATGGACTTGGTTTAGTGTTTTTCGATACGACGTTACGTGTAAGAAACTCTGGGGGCCTGGAAAGAACACCCAATGTTTCTGTTCGATGTTGATTGTTTACAATTTCCCAACAGTGTTGGTTCCAGCGTTAAGCGCGCGACTCAAAATTCGCGAGGTCCCGGTTTCAAATCCCGTCGAGACCGGCAATCCTGACTGATTTGGTTTTTTCCGAGGTTTTCCTCAGTCGTTAATGCGAATGCAAGGGATTGAGTCCTCTTAATCAGCCCTCGGACATCCTTCACAATTGTCCTATCCACAACATACCTTTTTAGAAAACCTGAAGAGGGGCATGAATTGCACCCTGGGCAGGCTTCCCACAATTTTCTTTTTAATTTTGGAAAAAAACCTTGAAGCGTAATATGCCACTCTTGTCTATACTAGCGGCGTAGCTGAGCATTTCCTGTAACCAACAACAACACACTACTACCGCGCACTGCCTTATATTAGGCCCTTTCTTTGAAACAATGAGAGTTTTTCCATGTTTTTAACACAGCACATGAGCGTAGGGCTTACAGTATTATGGAACTAAGATGTAGTGATAACATACCTTCAAAATCACGTAGACGTAGTGCAGGTATATCACATAACTATAGCTGGTTTTTTTAACAAGATCTACTGTCAGCAATGAACCCTTCCATAAAAAAAAAAAACACTGCTAATGGCAATGATTATTTACGTTACAACTGAGTAGAGTGGACCGCGGAGGGAGGCTAGGCGACCAGGCCGAGAGCCAATCAGCGTCGCGGGTTGATGCTGGCGGCACCCCCAGGGGATTAGCGCGACAGAAATCTAGTTGCCATTGTCTCAGTAACAATTAAAAAACCGTCGATTGGTATGTTGAAACTGGGCCCGATTTGGCAAGCGTGTTTACATAGACAACGAAAGATTTTGGTAAAAAAATTACTATCCCAAATCTTTTCCAATCAGGAAAATATATTTATGTACAAATTTAGGTAACAAAAAATTAGCAACAAAAATTGAGATAAAAGTGGCCACTAAAGCCCTAAAAACTACACGTAGGCCAAAGTAGGTTACACTTATTAAACCTAGATATCGATTACGATTTGTGATTTTTTTTTCAAAATTTTCGCATGTTTATTTTACGAGCAATTGAATATTTTAATAATTTGGTACCAGATTTGGGTTTTTGGTACCCTTTTGGTACTTCTACTCAAAGTAGACTTTGCCACATTGATAGGTAGTTTGAAGAAGTATTGCCTTAAAATAAAAACCATGTTGGCAGCTTCTACCCCAAAAAATGTTGTACGATTGACTTCTAGAAGGCTTTTGGATATAATTGCCCTCTCTATAACGTTTCATTAATTGATACATTTTAGCTTCTCAGAATTTAAAAAAAAAAAATTTAATTAAAAAGTAGTTATTATTAAGATTAAAATTTGAAAACATAGGTTTGACACAGAAAAATGTGATTAATATGGAGCGATTATGTGGCTGTCCCCCTTAAGCTTCGTTGCTATAGGACATTTCCAAAGAAACCGTTGGCAAAAACCAAGCAAGTTTCAAAATGCTGGCTTCAAGGCCATTTCCAAAGCTAAAAACTCTTTTCTCAAGCGGGAGTTAGACCAGGGCTATTCTGCACTCGAACCACTGATACCAATACAACTGGAATCTTATGTTGGGAACACGAATCCTCTTTAGCCGTTTTACCCCCAGGCAAGAAATGCAGTGGCAACAACCATTCATTGTATGATTTGTATTCAACATTTAGTTTCAAATAGAAACGGTAAAATGTCAATTATGTTACCACTCTTGTTTCGCAACAAATTTGGCTCATTTCCTGTATAATATTTCCGTAGGTTGTAAATGTTATGCTTACACATGCAGCAATGTGATGTGTTATTGTTAAATTACAAGTATGTCCTATGTAAACAATGAGCCAGCCGAGGGTTTCGCAATTATTATGGAGTAGGAAATTATTAAACCAATTCACGCACAATTTCAGGAGGCTGCTCGTATCGATGTTTTGAATGAGTAACGTGATGCCAGAGTGAAAATACCTTTGTCAACTCCAGCTATAGAATATTTAAGTGAGAACAAGTTTCAATGTCGATGTTGACATGGTGAATAATAATAATAATAACGATTCTCGTGGCAAGCCTGACCAGGGTGCAATTCATGCCTCTCTTCAGGTGTCTAACTAGGTATGTTGCGGATAGGATATTGTGAACGGATGCCCGAGGGCTGGTTAAAGAGGACTAAATCCCTTGCATTCGCATTAACGACTGTGGAAAACCTCGGGAAAAACCTTCAGCCTGTACTTTACATAGTGATATAGTTGGATGAGCAAAGCGAAAACTTCAATTTCACTGACCCCCCCAAAAAAATTTGCTCGATTTTTAATTTTTTCTGTCTGTTGTTTTGCGCTTTACCGCTCAAACGGCATATGTGATCTTGATGGAAATTAGGGGGGACCTTCGAAATTTCTGAACTTAGACTTGCCACGTTTTTGAGTATAATCGAAGAAATATTTCTCAAGAATATCGAACTTTTACGATTTTTAATGCGATATTTTCGTGATATTTGGGCCGATTCTGACTAAACAAGTGGGGCTACAACGTTCATATTTTTCATGGACATTAAGGTTGAAGTGATGTATTGCCTTTTGAAAGAAAAAGCTGAAAAAGTTAGCCAGAATTCATAGAATAAAGGTTTTAATATGAGTTTTTGTAGGTACCAATAACAATTAACAAGTCACATTAGAAACTTTTGACAACAATCTCCCACAATGCGTTCAAAAACACTTACAAAAGTAAAGAGATCCCACCTAAACTAAAAACTTACAAAAAAGCTCATCCATCAACTTGACAAAAAAAAGCGTTCGCGAAGCGGCCTAGTTAAATGTATTTCCGTTAGTGGTTATAAAAAGCTTATGTTCACCAAGTAAATGTTCATGATTTTAAATTTACTTTTTTTTCAAATGTTTGCGTACTGTAATTCGTATCTTGCTATAAATCTAATTAGGAACTAAGGCTTGATGAAACAGTGCGAGCGCATGTGAGCTGTACTTATATCCACGTTACAATGAATCTGCCAAACATCTGCAGCGCACGGATAAGGAGGCTTGGTCTGTGGCGGAATTATAGGCGCCCGCAGGGCCCGCAACTGCTGGCGGGCCCAGGCCGTTTAGGGGGCCTGTTAAAAAAAACTCAATAAAAAAAACAGTATTTCACCCTGTTTGGAAAATATAGTATTTGTTTTCGTTGCTAAAATGACCGTTTTGTGAATCTAGCGGTTTGAATATGAAATCTAGCGGATATTTACGAACTTTTAGCGTCCACAACACAAAAACATCTCAGAAAAACTACATTATTTTGGTATTGCATTCAGCCCACAACTTTTTTCTAAAACGCACCAAACGCACTCTAAAAACCTAATTTTCAAAATTTTCGCCTGCGACACTATTGTTGGGGGGCGTGCTTAGTTCCTATATAATACCCCCGCCCGAGATATTATATATCCCTCCCGGGATGAAAAGCCTGAATTTAACACTGAGCTTATGCATATATTATGTATCTGTTAGGAGGACTCCCATAGAACTTTTGCGGGCGGGCCCATGAAACGAAGTTCCGCCACTGGGCTTGGTTCAGGTTTACGTTCATTTAGGTTTTTTGTTTTTTGTGGGTATTTTTAGCTGAATGTAGCTAACATTACAATAAAAATCAACTACGTCTATTCAGGCATTCGCCACAGACTCCGTAAATTGCCACATAATTAACCAATAAATGTTGATTGATTTTAACCGTTGACCGATACTGCAGGAGGTCATGGACGCATGGTCACCATCATAATTTATCTAAATCAAATCCACACTCGCCGGACCGCGAACAAGCAAAATATCACCGTAAAGTTGGATTGTATTTTTAAATATATGCTTACCCACACAATAATATATAATTATTACATTGTATCTCTACTATAAGTTAATAAATTATAAATATATCGACTTCAACCTTCGTGAATTCACAGTCACCTTGAAGATGTCTGACGTAGATCAGACGAAACGTCAGTGGACGCCCAGTCTCTGCACTGGTTCATCATTTCGACGCGGTTTTACCCAATAACTAGAAATGTGCAAAAATGGTGAGAAAGAAATTCGCGATTTTTTGGTTTAGTAGAAAAAATCCCTTCAAATTCAGTTTGCACAAGATTCACCTGAATTGTGATTGAATGGTAGCAATTTCCATTTCGTTAATTTTCGCGATATTTTAGTTGATACCGTGAATTAGTGGCGAAATTAGCAATTATGTCTTAAAACGCGAATTAGGTCTCGAAATTTCTGTTTTTTACCCAAAGTTTTGGTGGAGGTGCCGGGTAGGCAGTGGAAATTAAATTAATCCTGGCTGGTACATATGGTGGAGGTGCCGGGTGATAAAACGCGATTGTGGGATCGTAATATATGTTTGTACGCGAGTAAGCTCAAAATACTTCATATCAACAAATTGACATTACACAAAAAATGCATAATTTCGTAATTTTGGTGGAGGTGCCGGGTAGTCGAAATCATTCAGGTGGTAAGAACTGTCAGAAACTTTAAAAACTAAAGGCTGAAATTGAGCTTATAATTAAAACTGATTCTCACTCTCATGTCCTTGTTTTTCTTTTAAATTAATCATAAATAGTCCAGGCATTTGTGATACCTACTGATAATTTAAAACTTTGTGTTCTTTGTGTGTGTGCAAACAGAATTTGAAGGGATTTTTGCAACAACAAAAAAAATCGCGAATTTCGTTCTCATCATTTTTGCACATCTCCACCAATAATCTTAATGTACATACGACGAGTCGTGGAAACCTACAACAATCCATATATTTAGTATCACCTTTATTCTCCGCAAGCTGATAAAGGGTGACAATTCACACGAGGATCGTTTTGTAACGGGGCACACATTGGAAATCCTCGTCACCCATCTGAAAATACTTTTTTTTATTAAAAAAATCATATAAGATAAATATAATATATTAAAGCATAATGATAAGTAAACAAAGGACGACTCTCAAATTGGACATTCTCTCCACAGTACAACGAAACCAGTGGCTCATTCCCGGTCTCCCCGTGGATTCCTGCCGTACGCGAATCAATTGTAAGGGTGCGCAATCCAGGATGTGTGCCGCATCTTGTTCACCTTGCTTACACAGTGTGCAAGCCGCAAGCGGCATCCCTCTAGATCCCTATTCTCTTGAGATGTCTGTATAAGAAGTTGTGACCAGTGGTGATCTGAATAAATAATGTGTTAGCGGGTTTATTCAATATTAGGTGATTTAAGAGCCTAATATTCAATCGATGCCGAAGAGTTGCCGTCAGCGGAAATGTGGACACATCACACGCCTCACTCCACTATACAATATGATGCATTATTGAAGTTAGTACATACCCGCGTTCCAAGCTACAAAATTCAGTTAACGAATAGTAAGGATATGCAAATATCTTCTTCAAAACAAGCATTATATTTGAAGCACGCGTAGACGCACACGAACGCCGAAAGATATATGTTAACACTCGCACCAATGAAATGAATACTCAACAATGAACAAGTACATATTATACAAAATGCACAGGGTAACTGCTAAGGCAATGAAGCTGAAGATAACGATGCGGTCATCAAATACGAGCAAAATATTTTGAATCAAAACTTTTCTTATCACAAATCAAAAATGTTACAAACCGTTCGAATTCTTTCCATTCAAGTAATTCCTTGAAATGATTGGAACTAAAATAGCATCTTGAAGTTATTATGAAAGTATTTCTATTCTACTTTAATGTAAGTTTGAGTTCGAAAGGCGCGCACGATCATCGCTAAGCGCGAGTATCGAGGAATTCTCCGCCCAATCGAGTGGAAGTAGTAGGAGGGGGTGGGTGGGTGGGGGGGGTTCCCGAGGTGGACGCTGGTTAGTCTCAGGTGCTGGAGCGACGGGCGCACGGTTGTCGTCGGATACAGTCGTGTTTCGTTCTCACGCCTCACCGTGTAGGGGTAGTAGCCAGTGGCGTAGGAAAGGAACCGGGGGGGGGGGCAGGGGGGAAATGCCCTTCCCCAATTTTGGTCCAGAGGGGAAAACTTACGTGAGATAAATATGAATCCCAGAATTTAAGTAGTAAATATGCACTTATACAATTCGACAGTCACCTTGGTAAAACGAATATGTTTGCCTGTATGCTTCGTCATGACAAAAGAAATTAGGTTAAAATTTACTAAAATGGGCCACTCCACGTACATTTTTTGAGTTTTTAGACCGCAGATAGTTGCAGTAAAACATCGATAACAGAGTTCGAAAGCAGTTAAAACATGACGAAATAACAGCTGTAGTATGGTAAAAAAAATCGCCTTCGGCGGCTGGAGCCTCCGGGGTCTGGGGCTTTTGATTTGCCCCCCTCCCCCCAACTTTCAAAACGTTCCTACGCGCCTGGTAGTAGCATGCCTAAAGAAGTGGCAAATCGTGATACAAGCAACATATTTGGCACAGTTGTTCTATATATACCAATTTAAGGGATTTGGCTATTGGACCAGCACAATTTTCCCCGAAGATTCAATGTGGCAACCATTTTCAAAAATTGCCCTCAAAAGCACAGAATTTGTCATAATGAACGCAAATAGATGCCTGACAAATCATATTCAACAAATTCGAGGTCGCTAAATTAAAATCAAACATTGAAATCACATTTGAAGCCATTTTGAAAGAAAAAACATTTTGAACATGGTAGCTAATACTGACGGAACTCAAGTTGAATTTGGTGTCTTTTTCGCGTGTAGGGTAGGGCACTGGAGATCATATTCACGCTACCAAAGTCAGTATAATGTACACGGAAATGATTTTATTTTTTAAAGTAAAAACCTCAAACTTTTAATTGTTAAGGCCCAGTTACATTATTTGAAACCTAGTTCACATGCAAACATGCCGTTGCTAGGAATGAAAAATGAAAAGAGGAAAATGATAACCAAAGATAATTTTACTAACGAATCTGTATACAATAAATCTTTTTTCAAAATAAAATTTGTTCCACATGTTCTGCAGGAGCACTGCATTACCTCAATATAACAATTAATGACACAATAGCCTTACGTGTTTTGAACGTTTAAAAACAAAATGTATTTATTTTTTACGAATATTAGAAGTATTCGTTCCATAGGTTTACGTGTCTGTGCATGATTTGAAACCAAAATATCTTGAGAGTTTTCTGATGAGTGTGCGAGTGAGTGAGTGAGTGAGTGAGTGAGTGAGTGAGTGAGTGAGTGAGTGAGTGAGTGAGTTAGTGGGTGAGTGAGTGAGTGAGTGAGTGAGTGAGTGAGTGAGTGAGTGAGTGAGTGAGTTAGTGAGTGAGTGAGTGAGTGTGTGAGTGAGTGAATCTCAAATTGATCTGGCTAACTTCGTCCTCGTGATGGCCAAGAGCACAGTATGCTACTTCAAGGCAGGTCTCAAGTCCCGACTCCTTAAAGATTATGCTTGTCTCCTTGGGCGAGGGACGATTGACAGCTTCAGGGAAAAGTTGTGCGATAGAAGTGGGCTCTGCTCCATCCTTGATGGGGAGCTCCTCTTTACTCAAGCACTGTCTCTGAAAGACATTTATTGTCAGATTAGACCTTTTTCCCTAGATATTTACTAAGGCTTAGGCAAAGCTTTGGCCTACAAAACTTGCTTTTTTAAATGCAGGGTGACTGTGACTTCACGAAGGTCGTGTCACAGTCACCCTGAAGATGTCTGACGTAGATCAGACGAAACGTCGGTGGACGCCCAGTCTCTGCACTGGTTCATCATATCGACGCGGTTTTACTCAAGAACCTAGTATTGTACATATTTGTGGATGGTTGTAGGTTTTCGCGGCCCATTGTATGTACGTATGTATACATAATGATATATTTCATAAATAATCATCATAAACCTCTGATATATATAATTTTTAACCAGGGTTCTATAGTCGGCGAGTATGACGCTGTTATGTTAGTACTTTAGACAGAAATTAAAAAAGTGACTACACCGGGGATCGAACCCTGGACCTTAGCTATCCGGGCTATGCTCTAACCAACTAAGATATGGAGCCACCAATTTAAAACTGTCTAATTCTTGGTCTGTTTATACATTTATCCAGTTTATTTCGTATGTAGTCTAAAAGGCAGTCCAATTTGCTCTACAAACGTTATTAACAATTATTAACAATACATATATAAGGATTGTTGTAGGTTTTCGCGGCCCGTCATAGGATAAAAACAAGGATCTTGGGTAAAACCGCGTCGAAAATAAGATGAACCAGGGCAGAACCTGGGCGTCCACCGACGTTTCGTCTGTACTACGTCAGACATTTTCAAGGTTGACTGTGACTCTACGGAGGTTGGAGTCACAGTGGTTGGCAAGCACGCAGCGCCCGCCTTATATAGCCTCGGCTGAAGGTGCGAGGCGGCGAGGTTATATAGAAAATAGGTGCGGGGCGGCGAGGTCATATCGTGAAAAGGTGCGGGGCGGCGATGTCATATCAAAAAAATATACGGATGGTGGCAATTGAGAAACAAAATAGCACAGCTTACTGTAGTGAAACCTTTTTAGTCCGGCTTCTTGTCATAGGGCCTGATTGGTTGTCTTTTGAAATGTTATTCGTGCTTAGAATTATGGAATCTGAAATTTGCACCACCTCTGAGGGATTTGGCAGAATAGGTCTACGGACTACATTTCGAGGCATGAGTGCAGGTTTTCAAGCAAGAGGGAAGCTCTGGCTATCATCTCTTTTGTTCATGTTATTCGGCCGTTTCTCAATTTCCACAGATTCACGGATAATACGTGGCTTGAGCTGTTGTACAGGGCAAATAGTTTTTGTTTTGTCAAAATCTATCACATGCGAGTAAGCTTAAGCATGTTGAGCCAGGGCTGATTTATTGTCACCTGCTTTCACAGCATTAGAGTGTTCATTTATCCTCACTGCTATGCGTCTGCCTGTTTGGCCTATGTACGTTTGATTGCAGTCGCCACAGGGAACCTCATAAACCCCTCTTTCTTCCAGATGAACAGAGTCCTTTGCACTTCTCAAAAAGGAGCTGATTTTTCTGTCAGTGGAGAAAATGGTTTCGATGTTCTTACGATTGAGGATTCTACCTATGACGTCTGTGGTACCCTTCACATATGGAAGAAAAGCCTTTTGACCGTGGTTTCTAGTTGTCCTCAGTATCATCCTCAGATTTCTTCAGTTCACGTTTAAACGCTCTGGTTATGTCTCGGTCCAAGTATGAGGATGATACTGACGACAAGGAGAAACCACAGTCAAAAGGCTCTTCTTCCATATGTCAAGGGTACCACAGACGTCATAGGTAGAATCCTCAATCGTAAGAACATCGAAACCATTTTCTCCACTGACAGAAAAATCAGCTCCTTTTTGAGAAGTGCAAAGGACTCTGTTCATCTGGAAGAAAGAGGGGTTTATGAGGTTCCCTGTGGCGACTGCGATCGAACGTACATAGGCCAAACAGGCAGACGCATAGCAGTGAGGATAAATGAACACTCTAATGCTGTGAAAGCAGGTGACAAGAAATCAGCCCTGGCTCAACATGCTAAAGCTTACTCGCATGTGATAGATTTTGACAAAACAAAAACTATTTGCCCTGTACAACAGCTCAAGCCACGTATTATCCGTGAATCTGTGGAAATTGAGAAACGGCCGAATAACATGAACAAAAGAGATGATAGCCAGAGCCTCCCTCTTGCTTGGAAACCTGCACTCATGCCTCGAAATGTAGTCCGTAGACCTATTTTGCCAAATCCCTCAGAGGTGGTGCAAATTTCAGATTCCATAATTCTAAGCACGAATAACATTTCAAAAGACAACCAATCAGGCCCTATGACAAGAAGCCGGACTAAAAAGGTTTCACTACAGTAAGCTGTGCTATTTTGTTTCTCAATTGCCACCATCCGTATATTTTTTCGATATGACATCGCCGCCCCGCACCTTTTCACGATATGACCTCGCCGCCCCGCACCTATTTTCTATATAACCTCGCCGCCTCGCACCTTCAGCCGGGGCTATATAAGGCGGGCGCTGCGTGCTTGCCAACCACTGTGACTCCAACCTCCGTAGAGTCACAGTCAACCTTGAAAATGTCTGACGTAGTACAGACGAAACGTCGGTGGACGCCCAGGTTCTGCCCTGGTTCATCTTATTTTCGACGCGGTTTTACCCAAGATCCTTGTTTTTATCATATATATATATATATATATATATATATATATATATATATATATATATATATATATATATATATATTCCCAACCATCTTGTCTAGAAATGAGGAATCCAGCAATGAGGAATCCAGCTTGATGACTAGAAGTCATATTGCAGCTCTTGAAAAGTATGAGACTGAGCCGCCTGTGGTACCAAGACACGAAGACAGCAATAGGCCTGCTAGAATGGTCACAAAAAGTCACACTCACAATGCAATCAAGTGATTTGGTTTTAGGGTCATTGCAATTGGATCTTTGTTATTTCCATGTTTGCAAGGTAGTGAGTTTTTTGTTTCTATTTTTGTTTATTTTTATAATGCTGTTGTTGTTTCAATGAATTTTGTTTTTCCCTTCCCTTGAAAATGGAAACCTAGGTTTCTGAAACGTTTGGATTAAAAGTTATTTTCTATAATACTCTGCGTGATATTTCCCGTAAAGATAAATATAAAACCTCAGCCATGAGTATGACGATGGTGTTATGAAAAAGCATTACGTTCAATGAGAATTAGAAGAGAATGCTAGCGTGAAATCCACAGTGATAATAATATTATCCAATCAGCAGGTTGTGTGAAAATAACTTGATACCCACTCCACATATACAATAATTTCACGATAAAGATGGGTGTGTGTCTGCTAATTGAAACGTAATTTCCTAAACTAATGCACATTAATTCAATAATTGCGAGAACATGTTATGGCAATTGCTTTTTATTACACCTCTAACTAGAAGTTATTGGAATTTATCCCGGCTGCTCGTTTCAGTAATCTCGACATTGTATGAAACTGAAGCCACCCAATCGAGCAAGATCCAGTGTATACGCATGGGGCTCTCCCGCCAACATACGCCAATACTTTTCATCAACGTTCTAGGATGAGTGTAGCGAAGACTTTAATTTTTCTACACTGAGAAAAAGCAAGTGGCGGTCCAATCTGGATGGCGTTTTGAGGGGACCTTCGAAATTTCACCTAAAACCTGACACGTTTTAGGGCGAGGTCCATTTCGGTTCTCGGTTACTTCCATTGATATTTTTGTCCGTACAGGCGCGAGCGTACCAAATTGAAGCGTCAATCTGACCTTTTCAAGATAGGGATTTGACGTTTCAATTTATGCTTTACAATTTGTTTTAGATGCAATTAATTTTTTTTTCCTGTATTGTTTTCATATGGTTTTAGCTTGTGCAGCATGGGAATGCACAAACAGAAACAATAAGAAGTTATTGCATAAGCAAATTAAGTAATCATTTGGTATTAATGGCTAATATGCTCACCTGTCAACCTGACAGCACGCTTGAAAAATGTTTGGACGACAAATCGCTACAACCTACTTTATCATACAAACTGACCTACTTAAGATGGCTTCTAATTGACACGCCAGTGGACCAAGACTGGGGATCTAGCCTACTATAGATGTTAAATCATTGGTCGCCTCGCATTGTTGCTCGCACGCTTTACGCTTGCTCTTGTCTTTACATATCACATGCACAAACGAAACCTGAAACCAGTATAAAACGATATCAATATTCATCCCAACAAGTTAATCCATCAAAGCAACTGGAAAAATAGCTTGCAAGGCGACGTAGTTGTTTAATACAATACCACATACGGGAGTGTTATCCGAATAACAAAATAGGAATTGAATGTTTTTATTACACTCAATTTATTCTTCCACTTCAACGTTGAGTAATAGGCTAAGTTGTGGTAGTTTATTCTTCCCTCACCGACAGTGTTGGCTCGAGCGCTTGCGCTCGACTCTGATTCGAGAGGTCCCGGGTTCGAATCCCGTCGATACCGGTGTAGCAGGGACCAGATACCCCCGGGATGGGATACCCCCCGGTATCCCAGCTCTAGGGATGGGATACCCCCCCGGTATCCTAGCCCTAGGGCTGGAGTACCCCACGCAGGGCTAGGATACCCCCACGATATAACGTGTTAAAAGACGAAAGGGGGTACTTGGTCCCTAGGGATGGGATAACCCCACGATATATCGTGTATTACGACCAAAGGAGGGTACTTGGTCCCTAGGGATGGGATACCCCCCACGATATAACGTGTATTACGACCAAAGGAGGGTACTTGGTCAAGAGGGATGGGATACCTCCCACAAGTACGACTTG
>JAMZAV010008681.1:0-22498 GCA_024449915.1 Sweltsa coloradensis | reverse complement strand
ACTGCCGGGACAAAAACCCCTAAAAAACCCCCAAAACCCCCAGAGCCCGCGACGAAGCCCCTACCCCGCAACCTTCCCCCTGTCTGTTTCTGAACAGCACAGGCCTACCCTCACCGTGTACCACCGCGTTTCCCTTTCGCACCCAATCTTAAAAAAAAATAATAACCATAGGGCACTAATACCCTTAGTGTTGTGATTCCTCCACTCAGGTGCAAGAAGTGGCGACTAAAATAGTCTGAGTTTAAGTTGTTTTAGATAGTATTATTATGTATTAGCCTGCCCAGGGGCATCTTGCCCTTGTTTTGTCGTGAAACGTAATTGTCCAATTGGAAATTACACTCAAACCCGACCCGGTAAAATAATCTATGCGCTAACTCCAGTATTTGAATTTCGCGCCCAATGTAACGCCAATGCCGCCAGGGGCGCTGATCCAAATTGTCTCCTGCCACAACAATGGAAACACAGCCATCTTTCCTGTATTAAACGTAGTGTTATATTACGGTATTTGGTGTAACCCTTTACTTTGTGGATAAAATCCACCGCCATCTAGAGGACCTTGACTCCTTGGGAAAACTATTCAAACTCTTTGTTGACAAATAATAGACTGCTTCCTCAAAAGTATTTTGATTACTTCTAGGTGGCAGTGCATTAGAACCTTTGCGCGTCTTTTCGTTGACATGGCAACGTTACTTTTGTTATAATGTATTTCCATCTACACTACTTATCGGATCAAAATAAAATTAATATATTCGTGACCGGACGGACATTCTAAATGATTTGGCTATCTCAGATTTTGTCACCGTTTAGTTTTAAAAAAAAACTTTCGATTAACTTTAAATGTAACTTTTTGACTTTTTGAACGATTTTGCCACAAAACTAATGGCATTCAATCGAGAACGAAGCTTGCGGATGGTGAAAATTTCAACTAGATCCGAGTCTCCGTTCGAACGTTATGGCGAGACATACAAACAAAACAAAAAAAACAAAACAAAAAAAACAAAAACAAAACCAGTGACTAATTTTTTCCGGCAGAGTCAAATGGAAACGCTCGCTTCGCTCGCTTAATTAAGGGGTATACACCCACTAAACTCAACAAACATATTTCATTGAGGCTACCTAGTTATTAATTTAGAAAGTAACAGAAAATTTATTGTGTCCACTATAGTCCGATTTTTTTTTGTTAAACTCGATAATTTTGTAGCTAGATCCTACCGGCAAAAATCTCCCATGAGAAGTAACATGGGGACGATCTTTATGCCCCGTGACCTTGGAGGATTATGATCCAAAATATACTGGCAATATTGACGTAATCGGTAACCTTTTCTGTAAATTCGCTATATTTTATTTTGTAATTTGGGCAAGTGTTTTGGTCAAAATATGCTGATTACCAAGAAAGGGTGTGATTTTGGAAGGCATATTTTTGCATGTTTTGAGTGTATAGTTGTGCACAGTTTCAAGACACGATGTTACAAAAGAGCCATATAGATTGGTGCGATGCTCTAGTATCTATACGGAACAAAAAATTAGCATGTTAAACTCGATTTAAGGAATTCCCCAAAACCAATTTTCTCCAATTTCAGGATTTTAAAAAAAATAAAAAATCGTGTAAAATCGCAGTTACAAGATAATTTTTGATACTGTCATTTTAGTGTAGAATCGCGGTTAAAACCTACCCAGGTAGCAGTACGGTCGTATGCCAACATGGCCGTCCGAAGGCAGTTAAAAATACGGTCTGCATAGGGAGCAAGTGTGTTTTTCTTAAAGTATAAATTAAAAAATTATAATAAAGTAAAGTATAATATTTCATTTGAAGCATCGTCTCTAGAAGTATTTCCAGTAGTTGGGTACGATAGGGTAGGACAATCACTATATTATTTTGTAACCCTCAACTGCAAAATAACGAGCAAAATAATTTAATCGTATATGAAAAGAATGGATCCGGCTCGGCTATAGGATACCAAGAAGAGAGTTTGAAAAGCAAGAAGGGTCTAAGAAGAAAGTGGGCAGACCGAGAGATAAGTGGGTGGAGCAGATTAAAGACAGTGTTGAGAAGAGAGGAATGGCATGGAACGAAGTGGAAGCAGAAAGACTGTGGGAAAACCGGGAGAGATGGAGGGAGCTATTAAACAGACCTCTGGTAGTGGAGGAGGCGAGCGAGGAAGAAGCTGAGGACGTGGTTGTGTCAGGCCTGGCTAGCCGACAACGAAGATGTTAGCCCAAGAAACGGAGTAGTGTGATACTGCTCCCCCCAACCCGATTTAATGTTGGAAAAGGAGACATGTACATTTTTTTGTCAAATTTAATGATTTGACAACAGTTCTACTATGGTTACTTTAGAGGTACTCTGGGCTTATAGGCAATGTGTTTCAGTTATTTTACCTTGACGGCAATACCTGTGAATTTAGTATGATTATTGGCCTTTATTAATTTGATATTATGTAGCTACCTAATTATTATGTCACAAATTATGAATCTCCCCCCCCCCAGAAATAATTATTTTGCCGGTTCCTCACAAATAAAAATATATCAAAATCGATTTGTTATTAAATTTGTATTTCGTCAAGCCACTGAAACCTCTTATTTAAAGCCCGTAGTTAACTAGCTTAATTTTATTTTGTGCCTACTAGTCCTAGAATTGTTTTGTTGTTGTTTTGGTTGTGATTAAAAAAATTAAGCCTACACATAATTTGCTGTTCACGGCAGCAGTCGGTACAAATCTCTGAGTAGGCCCCATATAAGAATAAAGATCAATTGGTAGTTTACGTTCAAAGCGGTGCACAAAATATAAAAAAAATAAAATTATGGACATGGGTATATTACTAGGAAAACGCTCAAGTCCCGCCGCGTTGATGGATGAGCTTTTTTTTAAAGTTTTTAGTCTGCGTGGGATATCTTTACTTTTGCGAGTGCTTTGTTGCTTTGTTTTGCTTCCCACGCATTGTAGGTGATTGTTGTCAAGTTTCTATTGTTACTTGTCAATTTGTTATTATTTACCGTTAAAAACTTATATTAAAAGCTTTATTTCTATGGATTCTGGGTAACTTTGTCAACTTTTTCTTTCAAAAGGTACTTTATCACCATAACCTTAATGTCCATGTATAATATGAACGTTGTAGCCCCACCCGTTTGGTCAGAATTGGCCCAAATGGCACGAAAATATCGCATACAAATCAAAAAACTTATATTAAAAGCTTTATTTCTATGAATTCCGGCTAACTTTTTCAACTTTTTCTTTCAAAAGGTACTACATCACCATAACCTTAATGTCCATGTATAATATGAACGTTGTAACCCCACCCGTTTGGTCAGAATCGGCCCAAATGTCACGAAAATATCGCACTAAAAATCGAAAAAAATCGTAAAAGTACGATATTCATGAGAAATATTTCTTCGATTGTACCCAAAAACAATACACCTCTAAGTTCAGAGATTTCGAAGGTCCCCTCAAATTTTCATCAAGATCGGATATGCCGTTTGCCTGGTAGAGAGTTAACAAACAGACAGAAAAACAAAAACAAAAACAAAAAAACAAAAAAAAACACCCGAGCTAAATTTTTTGGGGGTCAGTGAAATTGAAGTCTTCGCTTCGCTCATCCAATTAATAATATTTAAAAAATAAAAAATTAAACAATTCAATATCATATCTATGCCCATAATCAATTTAAACCATTATCCATTAACGTTAGCTCTTAGCACGCTTTGGCTTTGTATCCCAGACTAAATCTACATAAGCCTTATACCGCCTACAGCACATCATCAAATAAATAAATTATCATTATGGTATGACGATTATCGGTTGGTTGGATGAGCGTAGCGAGCGAAGCGAAGATTCCATTTAACTACACTGGAGAAAAAAATCCGGAATGTTTTTCTTTCTTTCTTTCTTTCTTTCTTTCTGTATTTTTGTGTGTTTGTTAACACGATTCCGGCTAAACCGATACTCCAATTGCGATGAAATTTTGTGGAGGCCTTCGAAATCTCTGAACTTAGAACTGCCACGTTTTTGAGCGCAATCGAAAAATTATTTCTTATGAAAATCGCAATTTTACGATTTTTTTCGATTTTAAAAATATTTCTTCGACTTATAACACCTACATGCTTTATCCGATTGTAATGATTTTTGCACAGAACCTTTATTTTATGAATTTATATATTCGTGTGAAATTTGAGCGTAATCGAAAAATTATTTCTCATGAAAATCGCAATTTTACGATTTTTTTATATTTTTTAAATTTCTTCGACTTATAACACCTACATGCTTTATCCGATTGAATGATTTTTTCACAGAACGTTAATTTTATGAATTAAATATTCGTGTGAAATTTGAGCGTAATCGAATAATTATTTCTCATGAAAATCGCAATTTTACGCTTTTTTTGTTTAAAAAAATTACGCTCATCCAACAACGCGCCTGAAAAAGCGTTTGCGAAGCTTCCTAGTAGTATCCATGTATAACTGCAGATGACTGTTGCGAAAATTGTGTCTCAAGGTGTGGAAATAGAGCTCCCACCTAACACACGGAATAATATCCACATGCAGACTTGTGGCTTCATAACGGAACTTATTAAATGTGTATTACTTATTTTATGATTTTTCTTGCTTGCTAAATAAATAACATGTTCAAGTAAATTCATTCTCGAGTTGACCATAACTGTTCATGCATGCCATGCAGCCCCACTGCATCTGCCTTAGAGCAGTTCTCCACGTCACCGCCAGATGTCAGTCCCTTTGCTTTTAAACGCGAATAGATTATGTGAGTGTTTTTTATGTTTAACTGGTATATTATTGTCTGTGTCTTGTCGAGTTTGTCGTCACTTTTCACGATAAAAACCGAACACGACCTCCAACTGACCACCCGGGGCCCCAATGACCGCCTTTTTTCGATGCAAAGTGTTTTGCTATGTGCAAATTACAAATAACGATGATAAGCTACGAAAATAAGTATTTCAGAGTTCTCAGATTTAGAAAGTAGACGATCAAACGGCTGCAGGAAGGCCTTAAAAGAATAATATAACAATACACCGCGCAGTATAACTAAAAAATAAAGAGAATACACAAACGAAGAAATTCAATGTCAATAGAAGAACAAAATATAATTTTGCAATCACGTCAATCATGACCAGTCACCACCAACACATCTTATAAAAAACATGCCTAAAACTCATTAAAATACTCCAATCACACTCTAAGAATGCTCCCCGGACGCATTGGCTGGGGTAATCCCCCCAGACCCCCCATTTTACAACATCATATTATTATACTTTTTCCGGGAAAGAGTGTACTTATAAATAATTTTGGGATGCTACCAATGGGGCCCCTACATATATTTTTGCCCAGGGGCCCCTAATTTGAAGTTACGCCACTGCGACTGACATACGGTATTTCTGATTACATTTTACTTTCTCGATTTGGTTGGTCTGTAAACACTCTCGTAGGTGGAATTATAAATATTTTTACCATTCAGAAATTAAACAATCCATCCCGACCGGGGCTCGAAACCGGGTCTCCCAAATTACAGGTATGCGCCTTTTCCAACCATTCAGATCTATAATGCAACAACAAATTCGGAAGTTAAAAAGTTACCGTCTCGGTGGTCTATAGTTGGCTAAGGCACCACCTGGAATGTGGGAGACCCGGGTTCGAACCCCGATCGGGATGGATTATATATTTCGGAATTGTCGGCCTATTAAATATTTACATTTTCCTTCAACAAGGGTAATACACATGGTTTTCGGTTACTTAGGGAGAGGGGGCTAGCCCACCAGAAGTATTCATGCACTCGGCACCTCTACCATTACTAAAGGCTGGAACAAGTGCGGAACAATAACGGTACCTAAGGTCGTTGTCACAATATCACGCGCCTTTGACAAGGTTTGGCATGACGGGCTCTGTTACAAGCTGCTGCAACTAAGAGTCCCTTTTGTAATGGTGCGCTTCATCCGAGCTTTTCTCACGGGACGTCTCGCTTGTGTGCGTGTTAACGATCAAGTATCCCGCTCGTTTACCCCTCTTTCTGGCGTGCCTCAAGGTTCCTGCCTCTCTCCTCTTCTCTACCTGATCTACTGCCACGATATTCCTCCTCCCTTGTCCCGTTACCTTGCCTTAGCCCTCTATGCAGACGACACGGCCTACTGGTGCAAAGGCGCACAGCGAGAGAAGTCTTCCGCCGTCTACAGCGCCAAATTAAAGCTTTGGAAGCTTGGATGCGTCGTTGGCGTGTATTGCCGAACGCCTTAAAGACACAGCTTATCCTTTTTCACCACGGCAAAAAACGCAGAAAATGTCTCAACGACCACTCCGTCAGTCCATCTCACTTTGGGGCGCTACGGTGTACCCTAGTCGGTCTGCCAAGTACCTTGGAGTAACCTTTACAGACATTCTGAACTGGGGTGCTCATTGCCGTGACGTCATCAACCGTGCGCGGTCGAGACTAAATTTACTCGTGATGCTTCGTGGGCGACTTTCTGGATGCAGTTTCCGTACTCAAACGGCACACTTATAAAACTTTCATCCGTCCCCTCTTTGAATACGCGGCCCCGGCGCTGACACCCGTCTTTGGAGGATGTCTCCAGCAATACTTCTCGCTGGAGCGAAGAATCCTTCGCCGCATCGCGCGGCTTCCTCCGATGACGCGGAATGAAGACGTGTATGCCCAAACCGGCGTCGGTGGTATCAGCGCTCGACTCGAAAACCCTCGCAGGGGCTTACGTGCAACGTCTTCACGCAGGCGGCAGGAATGAGCTTCACGACCTCGTTTCGCGTCCTCGAGTCTTCAGACCTCTACCGCGATTCTAGTACCCTTTTCCGCCTTTTGCCTTTCTAATTTGTCTAACTTTATAAATGTCATGTTCTCTTGTTTGTTTTTCATGTAATGTTTAATTTGTAACTCTTTATCACTGTGTCAGGCTACAGAGGGCACACTTGCCCTGCATTAGCCTTCCTGCCCTATGGGCAGGTAAAATACAATAAATTATTATTAATACGCGCAGTTCAACGCAATACAGACGGTTAGATAAGCGTCTGCAGGCGCCGCGGCTATTTAACCTAACTACATATATACTCAATGTTTGAACTCGTAATTTGCTGATTGTATCAAATGTGATGGTATTGTCTGATTTATCAAAGCTACCCTGCCCACCACGGATTGGAAACCTGGTACAGACTTACAATGTAATTTACTGCATGGCCGTCAGCAGTACTTTGCCGATTGTCATTAATCATCATTACAGTACGAGGGACACATTATTATAGATTTGACCAATGCAAATTATTGGAATTAAATATGAATGAAAACATGTACTGGTCCAATTAAGAAAAAAAGTGAAAATGTAATTTGACAGAAAAAAGTATGGGTTGTAGAATTGAGTATGACGGTTGTAGTGTTGTGAGCTTCATTTTCAAAATTTGTATTTTATTTATTTATTTGACATCTATCCTATTCAGTTATAATAAGTGATTTACAGAGGAGGACAACTAAATAAATCTAATAACATAGATGCAGACACAACAATGAACTACACTTTAGTAAATATTTTAAATACTAATACATTATTATACAGTATTACATGTTATTATATACATTTGAAGTAATATTTTCACATTTTTACTGCTTTGATATGTTATTTGACAAAAATTGTGAGGAATTAAACCACAAATCGACAATGCTGGCTCATGCGTAACGTGTGAGACTCACAGTCATGGTTCGAGTTTTGCTACCTGCAATCCCGCGCGATATTTTTTTAGTCAACGGATTGGGATCAACCGTAGGATATTCCCTTCAAGCACCCCCAAGACACCCCAAGAGGGGCATTGCACCGGGGCGGTTCCCCACGAGAAATATACAAAAATGAAATTTTAACTAATCCAAAATCCCAAATATCGTAGCAGTGTACATGCACCCATATAAAAATTTTTCAGTTTCCTCTGAATACTCCTTTAATTCGTAAAATATTTAGGCCTACTAAAACCTTTCCAGTGCCCGTCTCTAAACCTATGCATATTCTGCGTATTTATACTCGCCAAAGGGAAAATTTTCACACACGACAATTTTACCATCAGAATTCCTCTCTCTCATATCTCCCTCGATTATTCATAATACACTCACTAGTTTTTAGCGCAGGGTCCCAAACTCTTTCCGAGCCCATATCTTCCCGTACACATATCTTTACCCACGTCTCTGATCTTTTGGGGGGGGGGGGGGGGGGGGGGGGGGGTTTGGCGCGGCTTCCTACGATTTTATTCCGATGAAAGAGAAGAGATCCATTCCAGAAGTGCGATGATTCTCCCGCTTCTGATTGACAACCTGATTATGACGTCAGAGGGGATTCTCAAAGAGCTTTGCTCGTAAGACCACCACAAAGAACTTGGAGAAACCGGAGGAAGATATTTCCACTCTCCTATAAAATGATGGTGTGTGAGTGTGTATGTGCTGTGTGTGTACTGTGTATTGTGTGGTACGCCGAAAATCAGCCGAATCGCTGAATTGATTGCGCTGAAATTTTAAACAGACATCCGGTACGAGTTGACTGAGAACTTCTAACAAAATCAGCTGGATCTATTGCGATTTAAATGTGCAAGAAATAATATATTGAAAAATAGGCTGAAAATGTGGGATTTAGTTTAACGACAATGATTTTTGGTTTTGAAAAAAAAAATTGTCTGGCTGTGAAAATTGCATACAGTGCCCAAGGTTTATCGAATCTTGCATGCTCCGCTCGGAGATTGAGTAAACCTTGCAATCTGTAAACGTATTTCGTACTGGCTGTTTTCCATAAACATGTTTTATAATTTTTTCAATACAATCCAGAAATTACAAAATCTTACCCGACCAGGGGATTGAACCCAGGTCTCCCACATTCCGGGTATAAGGGCGCCTTATCCAACTAGACTAGGAAAACGCCAAAGTCGTTGTTAGACGAGTGAGCGAGTCATGTGTTGAATACGCGGGAACATCTGCATACAAGTTGATTGATATTATATGTATAAATGAGAGGGTTTTGAGTTTATTTGTTTTAAGGGCGCGTCAAGTGTAAGTCCATAATGCTCCACTCTAGCCTATATGCTAGGCTATAAGGGAGGAAAGACCAACGCTGTCTAGATCCAGTCTTAGGTATAGGGGGAGAAAAGGGAATGATACCGGGTACTCAACACATGGCTCACTCACTCGTCTAACAACGACTTTGGCGTTTTCCTATTTGTTTACACTATCACTATACTCTTTAAATCAGAGTTCGATTATCTGTCGAAAGATTAGTCCAAGTCAGTGCCGGTTGAAACTTGAAAGAGGGGTCGTTAAGGCTGGCGCGGAGACGAGTATAGGCGGTCAGCTTTCTGTTTTTTTTCGGGTAAACGGTTTATAACACTGTTATAAAATTCCACACTAACGTTAATAAAGAATAAATCTATGATATCCAGTACGCGCATTCCTAAATAAATCCATTGATTTCGAATTAAAAATTAGGAAAATCACCGTAATTTACTCCATTTTGCTCAATTTCGGGAATTTATTCAAAGTGTACAGATTTTTTAAACGCAAATTTGCTTGCTGGATATTAACGTTTAAATCAATGTTAACGCCCTGGTTAAGTTGGTTTTATCGTATGATAAACGGTTTGAAGGAATTTTCAGAATTGAAATCCATGTATAAACTTTCTCATTTTTTCACGTTTTGGACCTATGTCTCGCAATGCATCTTTAAGGCATTTTTTGAAACCAAGTGCGGATATCAATATCAAAGTACATTACTAACATTCATGCAAAATTTGGTACTGATATTACCAACCGTTCAGCAGAAATCAACACCTGAGTGCGCGCATTTTGAGTTGGGCCAAGCTCAGCGCCCTAGGGCCTCTTTAGAACACATTTGGCAGTTGGCACATATATAGATATTCGCTCGGTCAGAAAGTATCCGACATACAAAAAACTTTACATTGTCAATAAAGCATGGACAGCCCTACAATCGTAGATTTTCAATATTTTTTGTTTATTAGCCAGGATCAATCCATAAACGTGGTCAATTTTAGACTTTTTAATAAAATCCAAAAACCTGGAAATAAATTGAATTTAATAATTACTTGACTAATTACTGTAGAGCCCTATGATTTCACTTCCTTGGAAACTACCCATATGTCCTATCCTCTTAATACAATATGTTCATAGCTTCAATGTGAACTTTGAGCTGCCTAAAATTAAGGTTAAAGATATATATTTTGATATAATATAACATCATATAAAATATTATATATATACATATATTATTTAAAGGCAAATATAGAAATATAGAGGAAAGGCTATCAAATAACGAGACTATTTCCATACTAACATACGTTGAAAAAATCACTACTTACGTGCATGTTGGAAAACAGAGCAACTTTTGAAACATGGTGTTACTCGTAATTGATAAAGTAAGTAAGTAGTAAGCATTGTTTATTTAGCATAATGCTATTGTATACATTGTTAGATACATTACATCAATTATATTATTCAATATATTGCTACCCACTCACTACATAGGCATACTTAAAAATTTTTAGTACATTTACGTTTGAACAACGACAGGGTTATTATACATTTTATGGCCTTTGGTAATTCATCAAATATTCTTAGACCAAAAAAAAAAACACAGATTTCTGCGTTGATTTTTTGTTTTGTGTCCTAGTTTAAAAAATTATCTTTGTTTCTAGTGTCGTAATTATGTACATCATTATTATACAACATGAAATTTGAAAATAAACCGGTAAATTTTTGTTTTTTAGTTTGTATACAAAATTAATGTATTATTTTTCTAGTCGTTTACGTACACACATCCATTTTAGAACTTCCAGCATCAACTCAATCTGAGTGAAATCATTGCACTTTAGTATCACTCTCATCCCTTTATTTTGAAAAATACTGAAGGTGATTTGTCAGCCTCCTTGATCCCATACATGACCGTACTACAGTAATCAAAGTGGGTTGGATTAAAGGTTTTATATACAGTTCCAGTGACCATGATGATAAGTGTTTCCCAAATTTCTAGTTAGAAATCCTATTTTTTTACTTATTTTTTTTTCTTATATATGTATATGGTTAGAGAAAGTTAGCTTATTTTTCAAAAAATTACACCCAAGTATTTTCATTTCATCAACTATGCCAATAGTCTCGCCATTTATAGTTACATTACCCAAATTTTGTTGATCATAGCGTTCATTTTTATTACCTACAATAATCATGCATTTCGATTGGCAGTATTCAGCATGAGTTTATTTACAGTCGGGCCACCTAAACAGTTTTGATAATTCGCGGTTTAAAACAGTAACTAAATTTTCTAAAATTATAACATAAAAATGAGATTATTGTATCGTCAGCAAACAGGTTTATAAATATGTCTACACATTCAGATATCATTGATATAAATAATGAACAATAATGGGCCAAGGACTGAACCCTGAGGTACACCATTTTCTTTGTTTTTTTTTCTCCGACGATTTACCATTAAATGAAGTTTTTTGTTTTCGGTTTTCTAAATAACTTTTAAACCATTTGAGTGCTGACTCTTCAATGCCGTAGTGATTTAGTTTATTTATTAGTCGTTTCCTGTTTATTGTTAAAAACGCTCTTTTAAAATCTAAAAATGCTATAATAGTGGTTTTCTTCTTGTCCCTGTCATTCAACTTCTTGTTAATTACTAATTATTGAAGAGCCGTTTCACGCGAGTGATTGCCTCTGATCCCAGATTGGTTCGGGGAAAATATGTTGTTTTCTTCACAATATGTCAATAGTTGTTTGTGAACAACAATTTCTAATATTTTTTCATAGATTGGTAATAAATTAATAGGACGATAATCACTACGGGACATGAGAATTATTGATTTCTGGACCGGTATCACTGTAGAGATCTTCCATTGATCTGGAAATTTTCCCAGTTTCCAGGACGTATTAATTAGATGCAAGAGTCCGAATCCCACTTTTGAAAATGTTTCTTTAAAACTTCTGTCGATATCCCTTCTTCGGTGCCTTTCTTTGTACTTAATCCCATAAACTATTTTCTTAAGTTCATGTTTAAAAATACTAATTGCTTCATCGCACTTGGGTTTTTTGTTGGCATCATCTCTATATCTATATTACTGTCACTGTCCACATTTCCAATACCTGTTATTATTTTATCTACACTATTTACAAAATATGAATTAAAAACTCGTTTTCCTCATTAACAAATGGTGCTTCAGACTTTTCAAACTTTATACTTTTAACAATAGAATTACAGTTGTTTGTATTACTATTTACAATTTTAAATATTTTCCACATTTTACTTGGTCATATTTACATTTATCTATTATCTCTTCATAATATTTACTTTTTTCTTGTCTCATGACTGAGGTAAAAAACATTTCGTAACTTTTTTTATTCAGACCAGTCGCTTACACTTTTGGTATATTTG
The DNA here is from genome assembly GCA_024449915.1 of Sweltsa coloradensis. NCBI lineage: Eukaryota > Metazoa > Arthropoda > Insecta > Plecoptera > Chloroperlidae > Sweltsa > Sweltsa coloradensis. The sequence continues at coordinate 10,080 of JAMZAV010008681.1, read as the reverse complement.
GCATTAAACTATCATCCCTATTTTTTTGGGCATTTAACACTGCCTCGTTAAACCATGGATTATCTATATTTATACTAGGAACTTTTACCGTTTTTAGGGTACCATTTCATTGAGACCATTTACCAATTATTTACAAAATTATTAGCAACTTGGTTCACATCAGTCACATTGTATAACCCGTCCTGTTCCCAAATAAATATGGGATTTAAATTATGTTTAGAGTCATCGGGAAATTTTCTTCTCTGTATAGTTTTTTCATCTTTTGTGAAGGTATTGTTTTAGATTAGGTTAACTGTTAATATTTCATGATCTGTGATACAAGGATGCGTTAATGTATTTGCATAGATTATGGTTATTTGATATAATGAGATCTATCAGAGTTCTACTTGAATCCGTTATTCTAGTTGGGGAGGTATGCCTTTGTTTTAGTCCATGAATTAAAATGCTTTGTCGAAGTCTATCACTATACGTCCCTTGTTTGAGAAGATCTATATTAAAATCCCATTATTAGCACTTGGCCCTTCGCTGATTGGAGGTCATCACAGATTTCCCCTCGAAGAAATCTAAGAATACATTGTTTGCTGAACTAGGGGAATGATATATAAAGCTATAGTTAAGTTCTTGATTGTCTTGTTTCCACTTGTTACTTTAATAATTAGGCACCAATAGTTTGGTTAAGGCTATTCCACCGCGTTTTTCTATTTTCCAAAATATGCTACTAAGTTAAAATATAGTGAATGGCTTTGAAACATGGCTATTTTAGAAAATCAAAAATATTTTTTCCAAATTTTTTGATCCGGTACCGGCCAATATAGCCACCTCAAAATAATTTCAAACTTCAATTCGCCAGGGCACACCATTCAACGTAACGGTGTTGTGCTTTTGTGACATTAATTTTTAACTGTTTTTCTATGGACTGCCCGAGAGGAAAACAGATTTATTTAACAATTGTCTTTCCAGCGAATTTTTTCCTTTGGCGGTATTTTTTAACCGATTTTGTACCGCAAAAAGAAAAAATTCGCAGGGGAAAAACAATTGTTAAAATAAATCTTTTCTCTCAGTCAGTCCAAAGAAAAACAGTTGAAATTAATGTCACAAAAGCACAACACCCTACGTTTTAATGGTGTGCCCTGGCGAATTTAAGTTTGAAATTATTTTGAGGTGGCTATATTTGGGCCCTGTACCGGATCAGAAAAATTGGGAAAAAATATTTTTGATTTTCTAAAATAGCCATGTTTCAAAGCCCTTCACTATATTTGACTTAGTAGCATTTTTTTTTGGAAAATAGAAAAACGCGGTCTATGTACATAAAAAACCCAACCTCCTTTTCTTCGGCTTATCGAATCGCATCAAATTGTTTTGTATCCGTTTTTTAAATTCACTAGGGTTTAATATTTTCCCGTGACTCTAGTTTTGACAAACAACGATTAATGTTTGTAGCGTAATCATTGATTTAGTTCATCTTTTTTTTTTTTATAAGACTTTTAATGTTTAAATAATTATAAGCCCATCTTTTTTTTATTGCTACGCAAAACTATTATAAATTTCTTTATTCATTGGTTTTTGTGATCCATATAGGGGAAACACTGCATCTTTACCATAGCAGTGGTGTTGTGTTTTTATTTAATTTTAAACTTTTGTTTGTTTATACAATTCGCACAGTTTACGTCAGCACAAACGCTGGTAAGTGTGTTTTACCAGCACAGAGGAAAAGGTTTCACTATTTTTACAATCATACGGTAAAGACCCAAAAACCTTTGGGACTTTAGGGACTTTATTATGTGAAAATAGTCCTCGACGTCCATCTTTTCCCTCCCCTATTAATTTTTCTGTCACTCATCAAAGGGGATTTCTTGTTTTAAAACACTTCAATGACCACGTTTGTTAGCATATGACCCACTTTTTTTTATAAATCACTTTCATGTGGAAGTTGTCGTCTTTGTCGTTTAGTCTATTTTGCGAAATAATTTTTCTTATCATTTCTTCATTATCAATGTCTTCCTCGTCTACTGCATGTATTAGCATTCTTGGTTTCTTCTTTTTTGTGCTTGATAGGCAGGCAGTTGATAGGCTATAGAAAATTCCCCAACGGAGAAACTTCTTTATCGACTCTGGCTATAGGAATAGTTGGCGGCCCTCGAGCGTGTATGACAAATTTCGCCAATATGTGAAATTAACTATAACATCATAACCTTCCTGCTTGTAGTAATTGAATTCAAATGATAGTTTTTTTCCCCTAACTTATTTCAATTTTGACCTAGAGTTAAAATTTGAATTTAAGGAATTTTATAAAGAGGGAATTAGACACACTAATTGGCACTTAGCAAATAGCTGTTCGCGCGGCCAGGAAGCATTATTGATGTATATGAAACTTAACATAGTCAAAAAAGCTTACATGGACAACCTAGTCGTTGATTTTGAATATTGTTTGTTGTCAGCCAGAAACAACATGGTCAATTTCGGACTTATTACGAAAATCCAAATTGGAAAAATCAATTTATTTTCGTAGAGTTTACCAAAACAATTTTTCGAAAAGTGCCACTGTAGAGCCCTACAGTTTCACTTTCTTGACATTTGTGCAAAATTTCAATCAATTTTGATGCCAATCATTTGATCGAATAGACATTTGTTAAAAATGCATGTCCTATGTAGTAACAGAAATTTCTCGTAACATAGTTTGTTTATTTCCATTATCTCCTCAAAATTTCCTGGTGTTGACTTTGGTTGTAATTGGTTGTAATTGGATGAGCGTAGCGAGCGAAGCAAAGATTCCATTCTACTACACTGGAGAAAAAAATCCAGAATGTTTTTTTTTCTGTTTTTTTTTCGTATTTTTGTCTGTTTGTCCACACGATTCCGGCTAAACCGATACTCCGATTGCGATGAAATTTTATGGAGGCCTTCGAAATCTCTGAACTTAGAACTGCCACGTTTTTGAGCGGAATCGGAAATTTTTTTCTCATGAAAATCGCAATTTTACGATTTTTTTCGATTTTTAAAAAATTTCTTCGACTTATAACACCTACATGCTTTATCCGATTTTAATGATTTTTGCACAGAACTTTTATTTTATGAATTAAGATATTATTGTGAAATTTGAGCGCAATTGAAAAATTGTTTATCATAAAAATCAAAATTTTAAGTTTTTTTCTTTTTTGAACAATTCTTTGACATATAACACCTACATGCTTTATCCGATTGTAATGATTTTTTAGCAGAACCTTAATTTTATGAATTTATATATTAGTGTTAAATTTGAGCGCAATCGAGAAATTATTTCTTATAAAAATCGCAATTTTACGATTTTTTTAACAATTACGATTAATTAAAAAAAATTAAAAAAATTAAGTTAATTTTTAAATTTAATTTAATTTAATTTAAAAAAAAATTTCAACTAAGTAATGATTTCGCCACAGAACAACAGAAAATTCGCATAACACATGGCAGCTCAATGCACCAATTACGCTCATCCAACAACGCGGCGGGACTTAAACGTTTTCCTAGTAGATTAAAAATAGATATTGGTTTAATTTGGCGCCAGATTGAGCCTTGAGACGAGACTGTGGTAGATTATCACAGTGATAATATCCTGTACGATGTACAGAACGATGACGACGGAGTACGCCAATAGAATGATTATCCAGCATAAGATGAATTTCAGGCGTTCCTGCAAAAATGATTGTTATTTGAAAACACCACATTTAAAATGTAAATGTTTAACCATAAAGACAAATTTTAATCTTTAGCTTAATCGTATAGAACATCAAAAAATATATACAATTTGCTATCTATAATTATTAATTCCACGAGAGAAGGGTAAAGGCACAATTGTTTCATTTTTGACGACGTGAGAAACTAGGGTGCTTCAACTGGTTAGGTCATATTGCGCCAAATTGTTTCATTGGACCTTGTAATTTTTATTTACTTGAAAATGTAACTTGATTCTGTAATTTTCTTCATAAATTTAAACTGCAAGTTGTAGTCTGGTTTCATAGCAATAAGCCATTAAAAAAATGATAAATTTAGCCTGATACTTTTTTTGTGATATGAAATAATTTTATTCATTCATATTTTGATCTTTCTTAAACTTGTAATTCTTATTACAAGTTATTTTTATTCACCTCAACAAAATAAATTAACAATTGTGTAACTATAATATAACGCTCAAATCCCTTTGGATTTTGTGGGCTTCATTCTTGGATAAAATATTATATCTAGTTTTTTAAACGTTTTTCGAGTCGACCCATGCAGTCACTTAACAGATTTTTAGTGGGGGACATAAGATCTTAAACAGAACAAGCCTGCAGGCGCCGACACTATCGACGAACGAAAAATGACTACTAGAGAATGGCATTTATTTAAGTGGGAAACACCGATCATTCTTGCTGGACACGATTCTACTCGTGGACAGTTCAATAATCATCATGGCTAATTCAGATAAACCTAAGAATTTATTATGTACCTCGTTGCTAGGAGGGCTTGTATTTTCTGTTGTACTGTTTTGAGTACTGTACCAATAAAATGTTAAAAAAATAATTAAATTGAAATTATCACACTTTAATCTGGTATTGTGGAAATATGGATAAGTTCAACTCAGCTGTCAATTAGTTAGCTAAATGTACTAGTATCCAACAGTAATACATTATTTGGAACCAATGAGTAGTTGGGGAAGTAGGAAAATTGGTTGAAAACATTTAAAAATGCATCTAATCCATCCAAACTTTGGTCAAAATTCCGAAATTATATACCTGATATAATAATTCAATTCAAAGCAAAGGACACAAAATATAGACTGCAAGGTATACATTAGGGTGGTGCGTAAAAATTGAAGTTGTGAAATCAGAGTTGCTATAGTGCGGAAAAGTTGCGATTGGTACATACGAGAAAAACAAAAAAAAAATTGAAATCGGAGTTCATCTTCCGATCGCGCAATCGGCCCAAAGTTTTATAAAATTAGTGAAAATCTGAATTTTTTCAAAAATAAAATTATTTCTATTTTGGTCTTTTTTTAGTTCCCATAGCAATTTTTTTTTACTTTAAGCTTTAATAAACAGTAATAAAAATTATTTTTCCTCAAGGAGTATGTTTTCCGATCGCGCAATTGGCCGAAAGTTTTATAAAATTAGTGATAATCTGATTTTTTTCAAAAATAACACTATTTTTATTTTGGTATTTTTTTAGTTCCTATAGCATTTTTTTTTTACTTTAAGCTTTAATAAACAGTAATAAAAATTATTTTTCCTCTAGGAGTATGTTTTCCGATCGCGCAATTCCATACAAATTTCACGAAATTCACCATTTTTGGACACATTTAATATATTTTGGAAAAAATCATGTGATGCATAAAGGTTGTTGATTTTGAGTTGCATGCCAATTGTGCAGCTCTTCGCTTGTTTAGATATTAATTATATCTAAACAACCCAGAACTCACCACGTGGAGGTGGCTGCACTTCGAGTTCCACCCACACCCTTCGCATCCAACCAACCGAAAAGGGCATGTTTTTGTTTGCTAAGTATTTACATTATTTACATATTGTATGTTTGGTTCTTTCTTTGGTTTAGTCTTTCTATATACTGTAGATCTATTCTGTTGTGTTTACTCTGTACTTGTACTTGGTTTAGGAGCCACTTTGTATGTTGATTTGCTTTCGAAATTGGGCATAAGTGATCTAGATTCTAGTGTGGCTCTGATGTAACCGTCTCTTGATTGGGACCCACACACCTAAGCGACGCTTTGGTGATGAGCTTCACGCACCTTTCTACAGCTTGTGTATGACAGGGAATTTTTTTTACATCCCAATCTGGAATATCACCACACTGAATCAACAATAAAATTTCGTCATCGGGTACATTCCGAAGAAGAGGAGGAGAAAACACCCTTGTGTTACTCCAGTCAATCAACAGCGACGCTTTGGTGATGGCCGATGAGCTTCACGCACCTTTCTACAGCTTGTGTATGACAGGGATTTTTTTTTACATCCCAATCTGGAATATCACCACACTGAATCAACAATGGAATTTCGTCATCGGGTACATTCCGAAGAAGAGGAGGAGAAAACACCCTTGTGTTACTCCAGTCAATCAACAGCGACGCTTTGGTGATGGCCGATGAGCTTCACGCACCTTTCTACAGCTTGTGTATGACAGGGATTTTTTTTTACATCCCAATCTGGAATATCACCACACTGAATCAACAATGAAATTTCGTCATCGGGTACATTCCGAAGAAGAGGAGGAGAAAACACCCTTGTGTTACTCCAGTCAATCAACTCTGAGTAGTCGGATGCATTGAAGTTCAAAGTAGGGGTGATGAAGTTTCTAACGGTTTTACCCTTTGTACAACGGTGTATGCTTCACTTTATTGAGTTACCTTTCCGTCATCTTTTCCAACATTTGGATGGAACAACAACGGGTCCAAAATCATTTAGTGGGCCGATTGGGCAGAAACTAAACAGTTGCGAAAAACTTCCAGTAATTAATTTTCAACCCATTGATTGTGAGATACCACAAGTGGACAGAAAACTGCTGAGTAAAGATCAACAGTACCTTTGGGACATAAGTCAGCAGCATAAGTCAGCAAATTCAGTGTGGTGATATTCCAGATTGGGATGTAAAATTTCCCTGTCATACACAAGCTGTAGAAAGGTGCGTGAAGCTCATCACCGAAGCGTCGCTCAAGGTGTGTGGGTCCCAATCAAGAGACGGTTACATCAGAGCCTCACTAGAATCTAGATCACTTATGCCCAATTTCGAAAGCAAATCAACATACAAAGTGGCTCCTAAACCAAGTACAAGTAAAGAGTAAACACAACAGAATAGATCTATATAGAAAGACTAAACCAAAGAAAGAACCAAACATACAATATGTAAATAATGTAAATACTTAGCAAACAAAAACATGCCCTTATTGGTTGGTTGGATGGGAAGGGTGTGGGGCTGTGGGTGGAACTCGAAGTGCAGCCACCTCCACGTGGTGAGTTCTGGGTTGTTTAGATATTATTAATATCTAAACAAGGGAAGAGCTGCACAATTGGCACGCAACTCAAAATCAACAACGTTTATGCCTCACATGATTTTTTCCAAAACATATTAAATGTGTCCAAAAATGGTGAATTTCGTGAAATTTGTATGGAATTGCGCGATCGGAAAACATACTCCTAGAGGAAAAATAATTTTTATTACTGTTTATTAAAGCTTAAAGTAAAAAAAAATTGCTATAGGAACTAAAAAAAGACCAAAATAAAAATAATTTTATTTTTGAAAAAAATTCAGATTTTCACTAATTTTATAAAACTTTTGGCCGATTGAGCGATCGGAAGATGAACTCCGATTTCAATTTTTTTTTTCTCGTATGTACCAATCGCAACTTTTCCGCACAATAGCAACTCTGATTTCACAACTTCAATTTTTACGCACCACCCTGGTATACATATCATATACATATAATTTTCACATCATATCCACTTCTCATTCACATCCCATACATATCACATTCATATCCGATTCATATCACATTCATATCCGATTCACTTCTCATTCACATCCCATACATATCACATTCAAATCCGATTCACATCCTATTCATATCTCATTCACATCCCATACATATCACATTCAAATTTGATTCACATCCTATTCACACCACCATGTTATATTTTTAGGAAAGACAAAACACTTTGAGGTAACATGATGATATTTGGTTAAACATTGTGTGATTTCGTCGGGATGTAAAAGTTTAGTTTGTAATATTTAGAAGAACATGCTTGATCTGCGCCAACATCTGCTTGTTGTGCAATGTCAACCTATACCGCTGAGTATCATGCGAAGGCGTTGTCGTCATTGTCGTTTCTATCATATTGATTAATCGCAATGTCTTGAAGAATTTCTATTCTCTAGGAGTTTCTTCTGTCAGATTTTGTAATGAAAAACTTGCTGGCCAGTTCACAGTTTCAATCTTCTGGCGGTGCCAACAGATGATTGGTCATCGTGTCACGTATGGTTCTTCTAGCTTTAGAATAATCGGGTGTGCTCTGCTGTGTTATCCTCTTTCAATGGAATAATCGGGTGTGCTCTGCTGTGTTATCCTCTTTCAACGGAATGACGCCTTGTAAATAATAATTTTCAAGAATTGAACAACAAGTCTTCCCAATGGTTTATAACGCACGAGGTATCAGGTTCGATTCCCGCTACCGAAAATTCTTTCTCATAATTCCTCCAACGTGTTCTTCAATTGAAATGTGAATGCAAAGGTTTAGTTCTCCTACCCTAGGTCAACTCTACAATATCTACATCTGAGAAGGGGCATGCAAAGGTTTAGTTCTCCTACCCTAGGCCAACTCTACAATATCTACATCTGAGAAGGGGCATGCAAAGGTTTAGTTCTCCTACCCTAGGCCAACTCTACAATATCTACATCTGAGAAGGGGCATGCAAAGGTTTAGTTCTCCTACCCTAGGCCAACTCTACAATATCTACATCTGAGAAGGGGCATGCAAAGGTTTAGTTCTCCTACCCTAGGCCAACTCTACAATATCTACATCTGAGAAGGGGCATGCAAAGGTTTAGTTCTCCTACCCTAGGCCAACTCTACAATATCTACCCAGTAGGCCACGACGCAATCGACGAGAGAGCGATAACTAACCAAAAGATCGATATTTTTTTCTATCTTTCATTGTCTTGAATAGCATTAGGGAACTTGGGTTACAATATTTATATTATTGATTGTACACAATTGATCATTGAATAATAATAAATAAATATAACTCAATCACCGCCCAGCGCTACGAATTACTTTGCTGCATCCAAGAACGAGGATTTGTGAATAGAATTAAATAATGTCACGTTTCCTCTTTTAATAAACGTAGTCAAATCGAGCTTTATTACATTTACACGACCTCTTATCACGTTTTTTTACTAGTTTATTTAAAAAAAATGTTTTTAGTTGCAAATATTAATACGAATACTTTGGTTATACGAGTTATATTAGTTGAATATAACGTTGCAAATATTGAGCATTGTTTCAGTAGAAAGTGGATACTAAAGAAAATGTTCAGTTATCATCCTCAACAAGGAATTACACACTTCACAATTCATGTTTAGTTAGAGAAGAAATAAACTAGGTTTATGAGTTTTAAAATAGCTACATAAACCAGTTCAGTATGTCGCCTATGAATTAACCTTTGCGTTTCTTAATTGTATGACTAAAGTTTTCGTATAAACTGAGCTTGTTATTACCAGACTAATTTATAAATAAAATAGTCTAGAAATATGGGAGCTTGACACAGACAGACAGACAGACAGACAGACAGACAGACAGACAGACAGACAGACAGACAGACAGACAGACAGACAGACAGACAGACAGACAGACAGACAGACAGACAGACAGACAGACAGACAGACAGACAGACAGACAGACAGACAGACAGACAGACAGACAGACAGACAGACAGACAGACAGACAGACATAAGGACTATGAGGATCTCAACTTCGAGCTCATGACGTTTTTATTTCCCTGTTGTCTAGAGTTTTGAAATTAAACATTATTTCTCTTTCTCTTGATTCAGAGATGTTCTAAACCCCAATCAACCAGTGATTCTTTGCTGTAAACATGGCCTTGAGCGCTTAACATCAGGGTGGCGACTCGCTCTTTCACCCCAGACAATGCACCCTACTCTACCCTACCCTACCCTATACTACCCTACACTACACCGCGAGTATCGAGATTGTCTCAGAGCATGTTGCACGTCTTGTTACAGCGTAGCTGTCAGAAACACACACCAAGTTCGAGCAAGTGCCTGGGGACAAGAACCGTAGCTCGTTGTCTAGCTTGTATTGATTCATAGTTGAGTATACATCAAGCTCACATTGTGCGATAATTAATAATTACTTTCCCTATCAAGTGATTCTCTGGGGTCAATAGTTGGGGATGTTTTAGTTCAAAATAACTTAGTTTGGTTGGCATAGCTTACATGAGTTTTTCAAATGTTTGGGGACTTGATTTAATACATTGGAAGTTGTCATGCAGTGTCTACTCAATGATACTCTGAATTTGTACAGGAAATAAATAAACAAAAGTC
>JAMZAV010008680.1:0-24934 GCA_024449915.1 Sweltsa coloradensis | reverse complement strand
GGTACACCAGACAGACCCCAGACACGACAGACAGACAGAGCAGACAGACGACAGACAGACAGACAGACAGGACAGACAGCAGACAACAGACAGGACAGACAGACAGACAGACGAGACAGACAGACAGACAGACAGACAGAATCACAGAATAAGAGCCGTTCAAGTTGAATAGAGACACTCGGTCGCTCCGCTCCCTCGTTTAACTAGGGAAACGCCAAAGTCGTTGTTAAACGAGTGAGTGAGTGAGCCAAGTGTTGAGTACCCGGGAACATATCATTGGATCATGCCCTTTCCTCCCCTATACCTAAGGATCTAGCCCAGTATGAGGAATGATACCGGGTACTCAACACATGGCTCACTCACTCGTTTAACAACGACTTTGGCGTTTCCCTAGTTATTTAAATTGAACATTTGAAATGCGAATCGTGTTCAAAACGTATTAGCGTGAAACATTAACAAATTTCCAAGATAAAACAAAATCACCTAAGTTTTATTTCCTATTTAACACCCCTCAAAAATAATATGTGGGTGTAAAAATATTTAAAAAGTTCGAGCTAACGAGTATCGAACCCCAACCCTCCGTGCGGCAGACTAAATGCTTACCAATAGGCCTTGCAAGCCACGTAGATAATGTCCCGCTAGCTGCTACTAAACAAATGCTATCAATATTTTAAAAATCACATTTTTATTTATTGTAGGATTAAATCGCAATGGATCTAGCTGATTTTGTTAGCAGTTCTCAGTAAACTCGTACCGGATGTCTGTTTAAAATTTCAGCCCAATCTGTTCAGCGGTTCGGCTGATTTTCGACGTACAGACAGACAGACAGACAGAATCACAGAATGAGAGCCGTTCGAGTTGAATGGAGACACTCGGTCGCTCCGCTCCCTCGTTTAATTATAAGTTTATGATAGGCTAGAAAGTGGCTGATAGGAATACTTACTAGGGAAACGCCAAAGTCGTTGTTAAACGAGTGAGTTAGCCAAGTGTTTTGACTTCTAAGACCGGACCGTCTGGTCACCTTACAGGAACTCACTCTGCTTGCCACAATAATTATTTAAATTGAACATTCAAAATGCGAATCGTATTCAAAACGTATTAGCGTGAAACATTAACAAATTTCCAAGATAAAACAAAATCACCTAATTTTTATTTCCCATTTAACACCCCTCAAAAATAATATGTGGGTGTAAAAATATAAAAAAGTTAAAACTGACGGGTATCGAACCCCATCCATCCGTGCGGTAGGCTAAATGGTTACCACTAGGCCATGCAGGCCACGTCAACCTCGTCCCGCTAACTGCTACGAAACTAATGCCATTGATATTATTAAAAATCACATTTTTATTTATTGTAGAATTAAATCGCAATGGATCTAGCTGATTTTGTTAACAGTTCTTAGTAAACTCGTACCGGATGTCTGTTTAAAATTTCAGCGCAATCTGTTCAGCGGTTCGGTTGATTTTCGACGTACAGACAGACAGAATCACAGAATGAGGGCCGTTTGAGTTGAATGGAGACACTCAGTCGCTCCGCTCCCTCGTTTAACTAGGGAAACGCCAAAGTCGTTGTTAAACGAGTGAGTGAGTGAGCCAAGTGTTGAGTACCCGGGAACATCCCCTTTCCTCCCCTATACCTAAGGATCTAGCCCAGTATGAGGAATGATACCGGGTTCTCAACACATGGCTCACTCACTCGTTTAACAACGACTTAGGCGTTTCCCTAGTTATATAAATTGAACATTTGAAATGCGAATCGTATTCAAAACGTATTAGCGTGAAACATTAACAAATTTCCAAGATAAAACAAAATCACCTAAGTTTTATTTCCCATTTAACACCCCTCCAAAATATAATGTGGGTGTCAAAATATAAAAAAAGTTCGAGCTAATGTGTTTTTTGTGTATTTATTTACTGTCAAATTCACTTATAAGTGCAATAAATCGGTTTTAGCGCGGGCCAACTTCTTTTACAATATTAAATGTCCAATCGCTTGATCGTCAAAACCAGCAAGTTTCACTTTTCGACCTCCAATTTTCACCCAAATATTTGATTTTTGAGTTATTATTTGCAAATGATAAGCGCAAGTAGCGATCAGAGAACATTTCAAATAAATGTCTCCTACACATAGCTTGGAAAATTACAAAGAATTACCGTTATTGAAACAAGTAAGAACTATGTGTAAAATTAGCTCTGACCCCGACATATACACACATTCTGACAATGAACATTCTTGTGCGAACAGCAACAGGATAAACGATACAGATTCCAAGTGAAATCCATCAGTCTTTACTATGAGACATGAACCATTTTACTAACAAATTTAACCTGTTACTATTTGTACATACACTTACTTAATAATGTGCATATTATTTCTTCTGCAGAATGAGTGGTGGGCACGTGCGCTACCTTTATCGGTTGTGAGTCACGCTGTAACTTTTGTCTGCGGTTCTCATTCAATTTCGTACTCCGCTAATCAATCATTACTAATGCATTCTTAAACCTACGTGTTGTGTGGACTGTGGAGGGTGAGCATTAGGGGGAGGTTAAAGTTGCTCGATTGAGGCTTCTAGGCGAGTCCAGGACTCAATAGAAAAAGGTTATTTTAATCAGCTTCAACTTATGAAATATGGCCTGCTTGCTATTTTTTGAAATCAGACAATTCTATCTGTAGTGCTTGTTTCTAAACGAAAACATTTCTATTTGCATCTAGTATTGATACAGTTGCTAATTGACTAATATAGTATTTGCCAAGCTCAGAAATCAAAACAAAACGAAACAAAAACCACGAGACACATTACTTACACATCTGTATCTGTATCTGTATCTGTATCTGTATCTGTATCTGTATCTGTATCTGTATCTGTATCTGTATCTGTATCTGTATCTGTATCTGTATCTGTATCTGTATCTGTATCTGTATCTGTATCTGTATCTGTATCTGTATCTGTATCTGTATCTGTATTCGCGAATCTTCTATTCAACATCATTTTTATCGTACATATTTCAGCAAAACATTAATGAAGAATGGACCGTGGCTCACTTCCCGTAGGCCTACGTTTAATTTCGGGCGACGGTCCACAGCCGAGCGCACGCGACTGCATAACGACTAACTCGACCTGTATACTCCTATCCGAGTTGGGGGGTTTTCAGCTATCTGCACACACCGCCCCGAAAGATGTACAACAATCTTGAAACTCTGTATATGACCTGATTTGTGGTCCATGACTAAAAAAAAAAAAAAAATCAGCACGATCCGATAACCCGTTCTGTGTTTAAAAAAGTGCCTTAACATAGTTGGAAACCTCCCGGCCATGTCTTGGTGGGTAGGTGGCTAGCTGAGGGATTCTGACGGAGAGGAATAAGAGCCTACAGAGAAAACGGTACATCTTAGAACTATAAAACTTGAATCACACTTAGATATACCTCAGACGCTATCACTTTTGCTTTCAAAACCAAAATCGGGTAACAGGGACCGGAGAAAATCAAAACTTTGGATAATAATCAAAACACGTAATTACTAAGACGTGGTAATTTGTACAAACTTGAATTAAACATGCTATTAACCATTATAAATTTTTATTCACCTAAATATTCATGCAATTTTCGGAACAAGACGACATTAACCATGGCAAATTTAATAAAAACCATTGTATTGCCAACCACAGATTGTAAACAAAATGATGGTAGTTTTTGTTTCTAGACAATCTGTTATAAAAGTCACTGTATGCTTGCTTCATGTATCATGACAGATTTCGTTATTTGCATCACCCGAAATATTGATATCTAGTTGCGTATTTAGAAAGTGATTCAAACTCCGGCTAAGCCGTATATCCGAGCAATTTAGATGGAAAATTACATTTGAAATTTCCTGCTTTCTTTGAATCGTTAACAAGTATTTCACGCCTTTATATGAAACAAACAACAAAAAGATGTTATATCCCCCACCAAATTCAAAAAATTGTAAAAAGAAAGAAAAAAACGGCAGCCTAGCTCTCCTTCAAAAGTCTTCGGCTGTGAATGCTGTGAGATATAGAAGCTGAGCCAAGCATTTAATTCTTTCTCCCTAGTTTCGCATTGGAAACAAGTAAGATCAATTCGCTTGTTGACAAACGCCAAACCAACCATTTTCGTGGTAAAAAAGTAAGCATTTTAAACTAAAAATAATAAAAAACTTCTTGGCCATTGACTTTTAAAGTTCTCGTTATGAACCAAATTCAACGGCCAAGAATTTTTTTTATCATTTTGAGTTTAAAATTTATACTTCTCTTTTACCACGAAAATGGTTGGCTTGGCGCTCGTCAACAGGCAAAATGATCTTACTTCTTTTCAATGCGAAACTAGGGAGAAAGAATGAAATGCTTGGCTCAACTTCTATATCTCACAGCATTCACAGCCGAAGACTTTTGAAGGAGAGCTTGGCTGCCGTTTTTTTTTTTTTTTTTTACAAAATTTTGTATTTGGTAAGTACTTTTTTTCACCCCATTTTGAAATTTGGGCCCGAGCGGACCAAATGCCCGGTCCCGTACATCGAAATTTCGGGCCGGTTCGGGCCAGTTTGTGCTCTCGGGCCGCTTTGGGCTTTCGGGCCAGTTACAACGGTATACTAGTTGAACATTGAACTAAGAAATACCATCATAATTCACAATCTGCTGTCTAAAATAACGCCGGCTCGCTCTGCCGAGTCTAAGAATTCTCGTGATTTGTAGTTTTCAAAAGAACCGGGCTTCTGGGCTGACTTTTGAGCCGAACCAGTCGTGCCGGGCTCGGGCCTGACAGTTTCGGGTCGGGCATCGGGCCGTGCTGGGCAGCTGTTTTTTTCGCATCTCTAACTAGTACGAATAAAATAGTAAGGAGTATACTTTTGTTAACATTGCGTATAGTACGTAGGTAATGTACCCACACAGCATTTTATTTCCATAGAAGGTTTATACAATATTTTCATCAAACATTTTGAATATCCATACAATATCCAGTACTATCTATACAACATTGTATAATGTATACCCTTCCAAATTTCCCAGGTCGGAACTATGAAAGGTGGTCTGTACACTGTTGTTGTTGTGTGTTGTTGTTGTTTATGGATATTGGTAGTTTCGATCTATAGATGTTTGATATAGATGTTCACAAATATTTATGGAAGATTAAATAATATTGTTCTTGGATATTGAATAGAGTGGTATATCCAGGGGTTGGTGGGGGAGGGGAGTTAAGCTTGGACCCACATAAAAAGGCGCGTCTTAGTGTGTCGGTCATGCTCAACGTGACGCAAAGGAAGTAGTATTATTGACCTATCCCATAGCGAGGAATGGTTAATAATACTATTGTCGTCACGTCACATGAAACGACGGACACATGTAAATGCGCCTAGAAGCTCTGATCATCCTCTCAATGGCCTTCGTTGGGTAGGGCTGGGTAGGTCCTTGCTGTAGGCCAATGCCCTGAAGATGTAAACGGACGCTCGTCTGCCTGCTTGAACGTTTGTCAGAAGAAGAATCTGATCTCCTCTGGGCCTCGTCAGTCGTGGCGAGCGTGGTTGCAATGTCTTGGGCAACATGTAAATTGTTGTCGTAGTAGCAAAGGTAAGACGAGGCACGTGTGTCTAGTTGTGCGTATTAAATCACTTCAAGGAAGTTTCCACTGGCCAAAACGCCTGTTGTGTGGGTGAAATTGGGCACAGGAAGAAACACACGTGTAGGAATGTTGAAATCACTCACGAATACCAGGCCTAGCACGTGTCGTTCCGGTTTTACAACAGTTGGGTGAATCTATAAGTCGAAGTTAAATTAAGGTGTTCAAGTGAAAATCGCCAGAGTTCGCACACACGCTTAATTTGTATGTTTATGATTGTTTTATATATTTTATACTCAGTGGTATTATTCATGTTTACGTTATAACTGTTAGATTGACGACATTACTATGAAATCCATCATTAGAATAATATAGAAGATATAAAATAATAGCTATAAAAGTAGAATAATTTTGTCTTTTTGGCGGTATTAGAACCCTTCTGCTGCTTTTCGATCTCAAGCTAAGCCTAGATGAACACACGACCACATGTACACACACGTCTTGCTCTATCGAAGACTGCTAGTCCAATGAGACCAGACAGGACGCGACAATACCAGCTGCAACTTTTGACCGTTGAGATTTGAAATAATGACACATAACGCGACAATACCAACTGTCACTTTCGACCTTGAAATAATGAAAGGAGAATAACCTATAAATATTGCATAGATATTTGATGAAGTCAAAGAAAATTAGAGTAACGAATAAAATTAACAAACATTGTACAGATATCCATTTAATATCCACAAGAAACATAAACTGAATCGCCTAAACATGTTGCACTAAAATATTGTATAAACCAAGAAATAAAGTTTAAAATGAACGTAACATTGTACGTACGTTGACAACTTAATTTAAATATTGTATAGATATTGCATGCTGTGTGGGTAGTAGATCTCAATACTTATGAGGTTTTAAGCCTTGTCTTGGCTGTATTTTTACAAGTATTTATTTGGTTGGAAAATTATTATGAATAATAATAAATAAAAAAATACATACTCATTTCCAACAATGTCGGGTTTGAGAGGTGTTCTTTTCACATATAAAGTAATAAGTTTTTTAACTTCTGAATAGGAGTTTGTAAACGGTGACTTTGGAGCCGTCATTGCAACGAAGCACATTATAAATTCAGAGTTGTTCTGAATCGGCCTTGTTGATTCTGGCGTTGATCCGCGGGTGTTCTTACTGTCCATACCAATGATTGCTATATTTCCTATTAAAAATTTGCGATCTTTGGTTGGTTATCGCTCACTCGTCGATTGCGTCGGGGCCTACAGGGTTGGCTTGGTCGCTTTGAAATAATGTCCCCTACTGAAAATCCGTTATATAACTGAGTGGGTAGACTCTAAATACATTTTTTTTTATTATTTATTTATTTATCGATAGGGTACGAAACAATTTAGTGCCGAAGTTGTTGGGCAACATCGTTTCTTCATCGTCAACTTCATCTTCATCTTCACTTTCATCCCACCCTTCCCTGTCCTCCCACGGCTTCACTTCCATCACCTGGTTCTACGATTCACCTCGCTCTTCAACAAATAAAGCAAACAAATTCGTAATTTAAGTTTTTGAGTCTACCCGCTCAATCACAATACAATAAAGAGGACCGAGCCAACTGCGTTGCCACAGAAACCGTCGACGAGTAAATAATATTATTGACATTCAGAGATTTGTGTTAAATAAGGAAATATAGCGACCTGTGGTTCAACACGATTAGCATAATTCGGAATAACTTTAAAACAATATTTATCATAATCGTGCTTCGATTCTAGGACTGCTCCAAAGTCACCGATACATACAGGCAACTTTAGTATAGATGGACTTAATTCCATATAAGAAAAGCTATCAAATCTTCTAACATAGCGGAATTCGATCACGGGACCTTCACCTAACTAGACACACGCTCTGGACCATAAATACTACCTTTTCTCTGCAACAACGTTTACGTTCCACACCCTGCTTGTATGGATTTGTATACTTGTATTTAAGTTTTGATATTTTGTTTTAGTGTGATGTTTTTGCAATGATCCTAAAAATGTGTGTTTTTCTTTCTTCTTTTTTCTTTTATATATTTGAATTGTTAGTATTTTGTTAATTTTCGGGGTTTTGGTTTACAATTTCTGCTATATTAATATTAATTGTTATGTTAATTATTATTTTGCCTTCTTTATGTTGCCTTGGAATTTTTCCACAGGATTCATGCAAACGGCTGCTCCTATAGTGATGCAATTTCCGGGCACCTCCGAAATATTTTAGCTTGCCTTGTGCCTCGTATTTTAATCCAATTGGCTTAATGTTTCGCATATGATACTCAATTGAACGATTTTATTTGCCATGCTGTTTACCACTATACTGGTTGGAAGGCTATTTGAATAACAATAACCATTTTCATTTAACCTTCCAAATGGCCTTCGAAGTGAAGCTCTTGCAAGTCTTCTCTTACTCAAATAACTGATTGTGAAAGCAAAGACTTGCTGGAATTTTGAGCAGCCGAGCTATATAACATCATTTCACAATAATATCTGTATTATTTACAAGTTTACAGGATAGTAAATTATTCTTATCGCATGATATTTATTTATCAAAATGTAAAGCACTTCAACAGTTCTCATGGGGATTTATAATGTTGGTACTTGTTTAATGATATAATGAAAACATAATATACTACCACTGCTTACTTTTTTTGTTGCGATTTTTTAGTTGGGTCACAATTTTTTTTTTATGCAAGATATATATTAATTGTAATTGTGGTTTGTGTAATGTACCTTTCTAGGTTTACTCATTACACAATAAACCGTACCCAAGGTTTCTGCATTTATAAATCTGTAGTTTCTTTGCATTTCGTTCTCGCCTAAGCTGACCAAAAATGTGGTATTTTGCAAAGATATTTGTGGCTGTAGCACTCTGTAAGTAACCACAACATATAGAATTTTACCCATTTTATACTTATTTGTCATAAAACACTACGATTACAGTTTTGTGGTAAACATATTATATTAACTTTTTTTCTAAACAAAAATGATTTTGTTAGGTTGCTAATAATTGTGTTGATAATTTGATTTACTATTTGATTTTGAGGATATAGGCTAAGTCATAAAATAGTGTTTTTTCACTTGGCCTGCATTCCTCTTTGCTTCATAAAAGCAACAGGGCCACTACTGTGATTTATAAGAACAGTCACCTTACTGTTCGTGTTTAAAGTGTAGTTTTTGTGTGTTTTCAGTAGAAGTATAATAAGTTGTGCAATCAAATCAATTCTTGAGGAAAACAACAGTGTTCGCTATCGCAAGAGATGTGCACAAATGGTAATAGGAATCTTCGCGTTTTCTTATGTCATATTATTCACGTTTCGTCGCTTATAAGAAAATATAATGTAATAAGCTTTTTAACCTCGTTGTCCCGGAAAATGACAACTGTAAAAAAGGTTAAACAGATTATCAGGTTCACAAACATACTAAAAAATAGTGAATTTTATTTTTTAACTTGTTTAAATCGCACTTCCCTGTATTCATGATTTTTTCTACAAATCCCTATTTAATGACGCGAATTAATTTTTTTGACCTTGAACCATTTAACAAAGACCTATAATGTAGGCCTGCAACTGCTAATACTTCACCAACAGTCACGATATTATGTCATTACCCACTACATGTTTAGCATACTTCCGTAAGTTTGAACACCTACCATACCGTAGCAGGGCCCTACCACACCTAACACCTGCACCATACCAAACTTTGAGGCCATAACCCGGGTCTGTATGTACCGGTAAAAGCTTAAAAATCGCCAAAATGTGCACTGGTATACTTCAAATGTTTACCCGTTTATTGAAAATTCTCAAATTTAGATGTAGAGTCGAGGACTATAGTAATGGTTAGTATGGAGTCATACTTTTCCCTCGTGTTTACCACCACTCTTCTCCTGTTCGAGTCCCAGCGAATAAACCCACACCGTAGACAATATCCTTATAAGATATGAGATCAGTTGATTTCACCAAGATTCGACCATAATTCCGCATGACAGTTCTGAATAGCGCATTTTACTTGCTACTCCTATACTCCTATTCCTAATCCGACATGCTACTCGGACGCATGTAATTAATGTGGTTTCAATATTGGAGACAGTGTGCTTATTATGATGGTCAATATTACAATACACGGACATTATATTCTTATGGGCTAGTGCGGGCAGCTTCTGGTCTGGGCTCTGTGGTGGGGGTATAATTTCGTTTTAACCTGGGACTAATATGTACTAATATAGTACTCAATTTTAGACAAGCACGAGTACGGATAACCGAAATCGGGAACGAAGCGACTTAATCTCGTGAAATGGTTTTTTATCAGAAAATTTCATGGTCTTCACCCTTTGTGTCACTGTCTGCATGCAGGAAGCTGCTAAGTATTTATGGTATTCATTGGAAATAGGCAATAGGCATGTACAAAGATGAACTCAGTATAAGTTATTAGGCTTTTTAAAGTAATAACATAAAAATACATTACACTGCGAAACAAAGGCCCAGATAGTAGGTAAGTAAGTAAGTAATTTTATTCATTTGACTAATTTACAGAGTAGAAGTATAACACTTTCGCCTATTCTCTAGAGAGAGAGAGAAAGGTGGAGTGAAATGAAAGGGTGATAATAAAATTAAGGTTAACAAATATTATAGATAATACATAAATAAATGTAATAATACAATATGAATCATAAAAAAATGCAATTACATTTACAATGATGCACACAATAATAATTACTACATTGTAAATATTGATATTAATGACAATCAACAAGGTAATTTATTTGGGAGAGCCGTCAGATAGAAACTCATGAAGTGAGTAATAACAGTGTTTTTAAGCAGGAAGGACTTTAGATTAGATTTGAAAGAATTGTCAGATGGGCATAAGCGAATTTTATTCGGAAGGTTATTATAAATAATTGATGCTAAGTAGTATGGACCTTTAGAGAAAAGGGAAAGATTATGAGAGGAAATGTGAACTAAATTGCTGGAACGTGTAAAGTGATCATGAACAGTTGTGTTTTGCTGGAAGATGTGGGTATTAAGGCGAACAAAAAGAGATGCTGACTGAATCAGGACACATGCTAGTGTTGGGATTTCTAATTGTCGAAAGAGTTCCCGACAAGATCGCTTTCTAGAAGCTCCCGCTATTATCCTGATTGCTCTTTTCTGGAGGATGAAGACTCTTTTTGCATGAGGCGATGCACCCCAGAAAAGTGTACCATACGAAAGGTGGGAGTGGATAAATGCAAAGTGTGTAATAATCAAAATATGAGGTTGGACTATAGTTTTAAGTTTCCTGAGTATATAACACCCACTAAGAATTTTAGATGAAACAATGTTTGTTTGACCCGATCAATCCAAAGTCTCTGTTAGGATTAATCCTAAAAGTTTAAATGAATAAGAGCAAATAATGTGGTTAAATATTAAAACGTAAGTTGCACATTACTACCAGTAATAGAAACAGTAATCTGAACAGTGGTGCACACAGGAATATATTGCGGGGGGTGGTGTTTCCAAAAGATAGAACTGCAAATGGTGCTTCACAAACGGCGCAATATGCGGGGTGGGGTGGGGTGGTTGCCCACCATAGCGCCGTATTGTTATAAATACTTATTTTTGAAGTGGTTTTTATGTTTTTTAGACGAAGTTTAGGGGCTTTTTGAACGGAATTGTAAAGATAAATTATGAATGTATTTAATTTTTTGTGTCAACCTAGATGATTTGCCGTATATTAATATAGCAGAGATTTCGGAGGGGGGTGGGGGCAAGCCGAAAGCCCCCCTCTGGTTACGCCACTGTGTGTACTTCTTGTTTAATATTGTCATTACGTTTCTTTCAGTGGTTCTTTCTCAAAGAGTGGCCTCAAGATCTCCCATCAAGATAGACGATACATCAGATGGGCGAACACGTATAATCGGTGGCAACGCTGTTCTCTTAGGTGCGTGCAAGGCATTATTAAAATTGTTTTATTGAGAACCCATATGTATTCGTTAAAAACATATAGCGCATTATCATGAGCCTTTTATACATCTTTATATTTAATAATTTATACAATTATGGTCAAATCTGAGCTCGTTGTATATTATCGCAGAAGCATGGCTTTATACCCAGAAATCGCACGGGTTTCTATATTCGATATTCTGTGCTATGTAGATTGAAACATAAAACAAATCAATCGCAACTGTTTTCACTTCACATGGCACAAATCCGCACGATAAAATTGCAACTCAATTTTGCTTTTTCGTGATCTTTATTTAAAATAATTATGTACACAGGATACCTTGTTAATATATAATCAAAATTTTTGCTATGTAATCAGTGATAAAATGAAAAATAGGGTACAGGACATCTTCCTACAGGATACATTGCTATAATAAAAACGCGCATGTTGTTTTCTACAGGAGAAATCCCCTATCAAGCCATGGTGATCACCCCTAATCGTAGGGGAGGCGGAGCTATTATATCCGAGCGGTGGGTGCTGACGGCGGCCTCCGTAGGCACAAGGACGTGAAAACCACCAAGTCCAGGTACCGTATGTTATGCTGGGACTATGGTTGTGAAAATCTTGTGATAAGCAAGTATTTAAGAATACAATTTTGCATCATAATTTCAAATAATGTTTACTAATTCTAACCTTAGCTGACGCTAATGATTGTTGTTTGGATAGAAAATAAGCACTACCAGAGGTGACATCCAAGTAAATGACGAGGCAATTGTTCGTATGCCCTGTAATTTAAAGTGTTTTGAAAACATCTTAGATATTTTCACAGTGCTGGACGAAGCTGAACGTCTTTGGCAGGTATATTGCCTCTCCAAAAATGCGAGGAGAAACTACGGCTAATTGTCTGGTATTCTCAATGTCTTTAACATGATTTGGTGTTCTTTAAATATATGTTGATCAATCGTATACGAAGTGTCAGCATTGTTTGCTACTAGCATGTCGTCTCCTCAGAATAAACCATTTTCACTTGTTTTGAGTTAGATGTTAAAATTTGCTTATTGGTGCTTGTTTGTTCTATATCCACTGCATTTGGTTATTATATACCATTCTTCGCTATGGTAAACGAGAGGTAGGTTTGTTCAATAGACCTGTTCGATAGTTCCTGTAAGTGTTAGTTCAATGTCCCTCCTGTGCATCGAACGTTACGGGACATTGAACAAAGAAACACTGACATAAACTATCAAGATGGTCTATTGAATAAAATATTGCCTCTGAAAAAAATAAAATGGTATATTTAACAAACAATTTCTTAGCCGATTTAAGCCATTTTCCTGATTACTTTTCATATTTTGATGGATATTGAACAAAATATGTGACAATCAAAATGATTCTTCGTGTAATTTTCCTTTTTCAATATCCAATCAAAGATACCTAGTTTGGGCACCCCTGACGACACAAATGAAAATTATACTTTAATTTTATATTTAACAGCACTATATTAAGAGTTTTAAAACAATAAATGAGAATATTTTTTTTTAGAAAGGATTGGTAATGAATCGAAACCTCAAACATTATTTTTTTTTTAAATGGCGAAAGAGGTCTATTGAACAAATAAGTTCTAAGGCGACGATGTGTGCCCGTATACGGTGGTTCACATTTCTACCATGATTCACCTATACATAAACCTATACAGACCACCATCGCATGACGTGTTTTCAGTTGACATTTATAATAACTCAATTTTCTTTTGTGGTGTACACTTCACTTTATATTGTCATGTAACTAAATAAATACGTTATTGATCTTGAGCGTCTCACCCTTCATACATGGTCAGTAAGACAATACCCGAACTTTGGCTCTTCTTTGGGTTCGAAGTTAGTAATCTTTGACTCTCAGTACCCGATTAATTATTAATTCTGAAAACTACTGAGATAGAGTGTGTGGGTACGTTTGCTAAGATTCCTTTCCAGATGATCTTCATCGGCAAGTATGTGATCGTGTCGCCAGAGCGAGTTCCTGTGAAGGTAGTGGTGGGATTCTGCATTTAGTATCCTGCTCATGATATTATTACCAAATGATGCCATGATTGTCATTTCAAGATCAAATAGTGATATATTAACATTACATCACAGCTGCATCATCAACATCATCATAGCTGGTTGCAGGAAACTAAACTGTATTTGAATGATAGTTAAACCCAAATACTCAATTTTTCTAAGGAAAATCTCCCAAATCCACAAGTTGCCAAGGAAATAATTCCTCTTGCATGGTAAACCGGACTAAACCCACATCAATGGTCTATAAACGCCTACAACTCCTTAGTATATAGTTCGCTCTCCGTATTCTCTTCACCTAAGACAGCCCCGAACACTAATAATAACTGCATATTCCGCAAACTTTTAGACAATTTTGCCATACGGATTAATGTGTACCTCCAAATACTTAGTTGACAGAATTCTTATTCTGCAAAAACTAGCGCTTTGGATTCTAGGTCGGCTCCGAAGAGCTGCCGTGAAATATGTAAATTAAGAACTCAAAATTCATACCGTCGTGAGCGCATACGTCAACACAAAGGATTGATTTGTAAATCAATTATTTCTTATATAATCTGTGTAAGCTTGTATCCAACCAAATACAAAAATTTGTAAAAAAAAAAAAAAAAAACGGCAGCCAAGCTCTCCTTCAAAAGTCTTCGGCTGTGAATGCTGTGAGATATAGAAGTTGAGCCAAGTTTTTTATTCTTTCTCCCTAGTTTCGCTTTGAAAATAAGTAAGATCATTTCGCCTGTTGACGAGCGCCAAGCCAACGATTTTTGTGGTAAAAAAGTAAAATTTTTAAACTCGAAATCATAAAAAAAATTCTTGGCCATGAACCAAATTCAATGGCCAAGCCATTTTTTTTATGATTTCGAGTTTAAAAATTTTACTTTTTTACCACAAAAATCGTTGGCTTGGCGCTCGTCAACAGGCGAAATGATCTTACTTATTTTCAAAGCGAAACTAGGGAGAAAGAATAAAAAGCTTGGCTCAACTTCTATATCTCACAGCATTCACAGCCGAAGACTTTTGAAGGAGAGCTTGGCTGCCGTTTTTTTTTTTTTTTTACAAACTTTTGTATTTGGTTGGATATTACATCTTTTCGTTGTTCGTTTGCTATCAAGGTGTGAATGATGGACTCTGAATGATTAAATTTGTTAAGTTCAAAGTTGTTTTTTGACATTTTTGGGCCCACGGTCCCCCCAAAGATACCCCTTTTGTTTTAAGCACTAGATATTTATAATGGTTAAGAGCATGTTTAATTTCAAGCTTGTACAAATTACTACGCCTGAGTAATTACGCGTTTTGATTTTGATTTTGATTTTCCCCGGTCGCCAATTGCCCGGTTTTGGTTATATGAGGTACATCTGAGTGTGGCCCAAGTTTCAAAGTTCTAAGATGAACCGTTTTCTCAGTTTAGCGTATTATTCATTAGAGTACGGAATTACTTACTTCTTATTTTGATTTTCTCCGGTACCCGTTACCCAATTTTGCTTTCCATATTCAAAAGTGATAAAGAATAAGAAATATCAAAATGTATTCCACGTTTGAAACATCTCAGTTGTAGCGTTTTCTTTGAATGATTCATTTCTTAAAGTTCAGATATGTTTTTTGTCAATTTTGAGCCCATGGTTATCCCCAAATTTATCCCCTTGTGTTTTGGACGCAAGATATTTATAATGGTTAATAGCATGTTTAATTTCAAGTTTGTACAAATTACCACGCCTTGGTAATTACGCGTTTTGATTATCATCCAAATTTTGATTTTCTCCGGTCTCTGTTACCCGATTTTGGTTTTGAAAGCAAACGTCACTGCGTCTGAAGTACATCTAAGTGTGGTCCAAGTTTCATAGTTCTAAGATTTACCGTTTTCTCTGTAGGCTAAATTAATCTCCGCGGAGAACTCCTATAGCCAGCCAGCCAGCCACCCACCAACCCACCCACCCAGCCACCAGCCAGCCGAAAGGAATTTGACGATGTTGAGAGCCTTTTTTAACACAGAACGAGTTGTCGGATCGGGTTGATTTTTTTTGGTATGTCATGGACCACATACCAGGTCATATACCGAGTTTCAAGATTGTAACTCTTTCGGGGCGGCGTGTGCAGATAGCTGAAAACCCCCCAACTCTCGTAGCTGTATATAGGGCTGGAGTTCGTGTCGCCTAAGCAGTCGCATGCGTTTGTCTGCCGGGCGACGACCGTCGCCCTAGATAATCTTGAGTTGATTCGCTGGATAGGTAGGAGAACGATCTCGACATAGCCTTAAAAGATTCAAACTCCCCATTTTGTTGTGTAAAGTTACGTGGGTTTTCAGTATATCAAATGGCCTAGAGCTATATCCAAGAATATAAGACAACCATACTTCTGTACCTCCCTCAATATGTAATGGTTTGACCACTGTTCAAATGTAGCAAGAAAACCCGCATAGTCCCATGCCATGGATCCGAATAGCACATAAAGCAACAATGTAAATCAACCACTGAGTCTGAAGTGGTTTGAGTTGAGATGGGTTTCTTCTCACATTTCTCCATTCGCGACCAATGTGGAAAGAGGATACGATTTTCGGGCTCCTTTCACTCGTTTGTAATCACAAAACGATTTCATGACAAACACACCCACCTATATGTATATTAAATCAAGAAAAATGTACCTGTGGCAGTCTCATACATTTTCTATCGAGGTAAAAATATTCTCAACACTCTTGTATCAAAAAAAGTTTACACGGCTATAATATGGCAATCACGTTACTCCAATCAACATAATATTATCCCATAATAGTATCTTAAAAAGTTAAACTTAAAAAACTTAATTAAACTTTCTACCAGCCCCACTCTCACTCAAAGCCCATGTTACACCTCGTTATAATAAGTGCATGGTCCACTGCGCGATACCGATATGTTTATATTATTATTATTACTATTACTGTTTATATTATATTTTTGTCTCCTGCAGGTCATGTCTGGGTTTGTTGACCCTGGAAATCCAGGGGCCCAGGTGCAAACAAGAAACGCAAAATTAGTTATTGCTCATCAACAATACAATGAGTGAGTGAAATTTTTGTTATATATTTCTTCTTTTAATGTTTTTTTATT
The DNA here is from genome assembly GCA_024449915.1 of Sweltsa coloradensis. Lineage (NCBI taxonomy): Eukaryota > Metazoa > Arthropoda > Insecta > Plecoptera > Chloroperlidae > Sweltsa > Sweltsa coloradensis. Next base: position 8,282 of record JAMZAV010008680.1, on the reverse strand, counting down.
TCAAAACTTTTCACTACCAAATCTTAATTCAGAACTCAGAACTGCAAAAGCAATTAAATTATAATATTTTGCATGAAGTATTAATTTTTGATAATGCTTGACCCTAGTCATATTACTGAAGTCTGTTGTGCATTTGTAGAATACTGTATTCATGCCATATTATGCTATAGTTTAGTGTTAATATTATTACTTTTAAAAATTATTACTCATAGCTAATTATAAGCATGAAAACATTACAATGTCTTCATCATTATAAACCTTTCATAAAGATTGAGCTTAATAACTACAAATTTAGTCGACCTCAAGTTGATTATTAAGAAAAAGTTTACGAGTACAATAATAATGTTTACTTATTTTATGTAACAAATGAAATAAACCAGAATAAAAAATATAAACGTTTGATCAAAGGGCGGGGTAGGGTGGGGGTGGGGGGCGCCAACCGTTTTTAGGATCCGCTTCCTAGACCTATACTCATTGCCAAGTTAGTGCAGCTAGTGAGGTTACTTTACCATACTTTATATTTACCCAAAAGGTATTATACCTTATATGCTGTCCATGCAATGTTTGTATTGCTGCTTGTTATATTTGTTGTTTTGTTAGCTAAGAAATAATTTGTTTATTTTGTGGATTGTGTATGCCAAGTATGTATACAATGTTTATTTTCGGTGGCTTAATAATACAAATAAATACATAATTTCGTGGCTCATTTAAAAATAATTGTTGATATATCATATCATTTAATTATTTAATTCATTCATTGAACAAGATCCTTGTATTACCTTGTACGATTGTGTTGTGCTTATAGGACTCATCGCTATGGAGGTCACGATATTGGCCTGATTAAATTGAAGGACATGTTCGCTTTTGATAATTTCACTAACTATATCTCTCTACCATGGCCAGACAGCAAACCAATCGGTGCAGGTAAGATACAAGTTTCTATGCGCCATCGATACTGGGAGATTATGTCGTGAGAAATATAGGCATCACACACATAATACTGAATAACAATTGAAAGTCCCGTAGGCCTATAAGAACGTTCGTCACTCTGATGTGCATTGTTTTCCTCATTCATATACTCTATATTATTATTATATCTCACCAGTCTTATGATTTTTTTAATTGTGTTCTTTTACGTCTCTATTATTGCAACATAGCTATTTAAGACGATGATGTGTGGAAGATGGAGGTGACGTACAATTACAGAAACCCATATACTTATGCGGGATTCAAACCCGCGTTCCTTGGTGTAATATGCTCCTGACTTGTCCTCAATCGTATGAGTCACAGCGGACGTCAGCGTCACTTGATCGTATGAGTCACAGCGGACGTCAGCGTCACTTGATCGTATGAGTCACAGCGGACGTCCGCGTCACTTGATCGTATGAGTCACAGCGGACGTCAGCGTCACTTGATCGTATGAGTCACAGCGGACGTCCGCGTCACTTGATCGTATGAGTCACAGCGGACGTCAGCGTCACTTGATCGTATGAGTCACCGCGGACGTCAGCGTCACTTGATCGTATGAGTCACAGCGGACGTCAGCGTCACTTGATCGTATGAGTCACAGCGGACGTCAGCGTCACTTGATCGTATGAGTCACAGCGGACGTCAGCGTCACTTGATCGTATGAGTCACAGCGGACGTCAGCGTCACTTGATCGTATGAGTCACCGCGGACGTCAGCGTCACTTGATCGTAACGAATTAACCCTTTCAGTCCCTGCGTTCATTTAAAAAGTCATAAAATTTAAATTTTAATGAAGGTATATGATAAAAGTTTTCCAAATTTAAACCCATATAAAGTTATTGAGAATAAAAAATAAATAATTTTTTTTCATGGGACAAAATCGCCCTTTTTAGAGAAGTTTAAAAATACACATCTGCACAAAAGGGTATTAAATGAAAAAAATGTGTTTGTCAAAGAAAGGTCATATATTTCTAGTATTGTTATTATTTGAGATACAAACAAATGCAAAAAAATCTAGTTTTAGGAATGGTCTTCAAATTTATATTAAAACTTTAATTGAAACTTTAATTCATAACCCCAAATTTCCTTAAATTCATTAAAAAATCTGATAACAAATATTTTGAAAAACAAAATTTTCCTTTAATACGTCCGCAACTTACCGAGTTAGACACTGAATTGCACCCTGGGCTGGCTTCCCACGAAAAATTATTATTGAAGTTAAGCCAATGAAATACTCAACGTACACAATTTACAAAATGGTGTTGTATGTGGCTCGTTGGTCTTGTTGTTAGCGTATCTGCTTCCAATGCAGAAGGTCCAGGGTTCGATTCCCGCTAAAGTCAGAAGTTTTTTAACTTCTGATTTGGACTTAGGTCCATTAGTTCTTGTCTTAGGAGTTTGTAAACGGTGACTTTGGAGCCGTCCTAGCAACGAAGCACATAATAAATTTCAGAGTTGTTCTGAATCGGCCTTGTTGATTCTGGCGTTGATTCGCGGATGTTCGCACTGTCCATACCACTGATTGCTTTATTTCCAATTAAAATTATCGATCTTTGGTTGGTTATTGCTCACTCGTCGATTGCGTCGGGTTGGCTTGGTCGCTTTGATTTAAAGTCCCCCACTGAAAATTAGTTATATAACTGAGTGGGTAGACTCTAAATAAAATTTATTTATTTATTAAAAATTAAAAATTACTACGTTATGCCACCATTTAAACATAAGAAAACCATTTTATAATAAGTTTCATCAAACACAATGACTATCCTGAAAAAAAAACACTGTAAAATTATTATGATGTTCCAACAATCATCTTTCCAGTTCCTCTTGTGTTACGGTGTAAAAAAAAATGGAACTGAACTATTATATCTTTAATACAATACAGAAATTTTAAAGATCCATCCCTACCGGGGTTCGAACCAGGATCTCCCACTTTCCAGGTTGGCGCCTTAACCAATTTTACCACCGAGAAGGTAATTTTTTAACTTCTGATTTTAACAGGTGAGGGTTCATTCAGTGGTTATGGGACACAGACTACGGATGCCATGTATGCTATAGACTGCGGGGTCTACCCTCAAGTACTGCACAAAGTAACCGTGCAAATAATGACTACTGAGCTATGCAAGGAGCAGTTAGGGTTTGACATTGATGATATATTGATATGCACTTTAACACCTGACAAGGATGCATGCAAGGTATGTAATGATGTGATTATTAATAACGCTTGCTGCAATGGATGATCTTATCGTGTGTAGCTCAGTACGGACGGGGGTTGGGAGATTGTTGTTATGTTATCTGAACTGAGAGTAATCTTCCATTGACAGTGAGAATTGAGATAAGAAACGCTGAGTATTTGCGACTTGGAACTGAAAGCAATTAATGCAATGAGGGGAAATTGCTATTTAATAATTATAAAAAGAATCGTAATAATAATATAATAATCATGTCCGGTCTTAGCAAAAACGGAATACATTGATCGACATGATAAAGTTGGGGCATATTTGCATTGGAACATTTGTAGAAGTTACAACATCGAAACTTCTGACAAATGGTACATGCATATACCAGAAACAAGTAGTTGACAATGGTAATGTGACCATATTGTGGAATGAGCTAATAATCACTGATAGAAAGGTTCTTCACAACAAACCAGACATTGTTGTTAAAAACAAAGCGACTCAAAAATGTTTGATCATCGATGTAGCTATTCCATCAGACCGCAACATAGTCCTAAAGGAAGCAGAAAAACGCACAAGATATCGAGACCTTCAAATAGAAATTCAACGAATGTGGAATGTCCGTTGTAAGATTGTTCCCATTATTATTGGAGCTTGTGGGACAATTGGAAGAAGTTTTGAAGAGAACCTCCAACATATCTCTGGCAATCACTGGACTCCAGAGCTTCAAAAGGCAGCATTATTAGGAAACCGCCCACTACTACGCAAAGTTTTAGTGTAAAAAAAAAATTGTTTCTGTTATTTCTTGTATGTATTGTATTTTGTTAATGCCATGTATATTTAATTTTTATGTAATAGGGGTGTGAATAGAGATGTGGTTCATCTCTGGTGAAAGTTCTTAAATACCCATTATGTAATATTCATATTGGTGAATAAAAGAAATAATAATAATAATAATAATAATAATAATAATAATAATAATAATAATAATAATAATAATAATAATAATAATAATAATAATAATAATAATAACAGTTATTTATTTTGTTACAATTATGATTATTTATTCCGTTATTCATGGTACATATGAACATAAAAACATGCAGATTGTTTGCCTCACGAAGATAGGGAAGCAAGAAGCGGGATCAAATTCCATTCAACGAGTTAGGTGTCCTGCCATTTTATAATCAAGGACATAATGATATTTATTAATATTATAAATATTGTGATTGCCTGAAATGAAATTGGTTTGTGGGTATGATTTTAAATAGTTGATTGATGAAATTTATGAGGGCCTACAAGAAATGAAGAACTCATGCTAACATGTCCGATCTAAGTTCTGAATAAATTCCTTTATTATGTGGGGTTGCGCTGCGGCTGGTTCGGCTTATAGGGTAGGAAGTACAGACTATGCAACAAACAGTTGCGTCACTTGGATGGGATGAGCCTTTTAGTTTGATCAAGCAGATACAGAAGTATGTGGCTTTGTTTTGTTTTGACACAGTTTCATCCAAATATATTGTTTTGAGTCTCAGAGTTGTTTTCATCCAGGGTGACGGGGGAGGCCCGCTCACGTGCAACACCACACGGGGGCTCGCTGTATGTGGAGTTATATCTTTCGGGTTTGGCTGCATCATGCCCGACGAAATTGGATTCAGCACCAACGTCTCGGCATTCCGGGGATGGATACTTGACACAATGAGAGAGAACAGATTCACTCGCTAATAACGAATGTAATTCAATTCAATTTTAATTAACATAAATACAAACAGAAAGTTCATCAACTAAATATATCAATTTAAGTTTTGTTAAACAATAAGCGTATAGGTGTCAATAGTATGTAATCTATATGTGTTGATTTTAGTTTTATTCTAATAAACCCTTGTAGAAATGAGAATTGTCTTTTATTTAAAATATACCTTGAAACTATCACTCAAGATGTATTTAATTTCTTTATAATTTCTTTCTTACTTTCTTTCTTTAAATTTGACGTACAAAATTGTGTTTATGGCTTATTGAATATTAATTTAGATTTCCACTTTACGCATTACATGTTACATAATATTACCATTGTATTGTGAACAGAAATGAAACCGAGATTAAAACACATCAGGATAATATGTTTCTCAACAAGCAATTGCATTATATTAATACGAGTCAAGATTCACTCTTAGTAATTGATCTATGCCTCAACCTTAAATCATTGTTGTAATGAAGGTAAATATCGAGCAAACTAATCATCTTCACTTATAGTAACACTTAATTACCATCATGATTGAATAATATACCATTAAATATTGACACCTAGGGGTTAACAAAAACTAATTAATTTCAAACAATAAACCAGCCCAGCAAAACTCCTCATTGGTTTCTTCTTTACACAAACAAACTAAACACCGCAATGAAGGCACTTGCTGCTACTATACTGTCCGTACACTTGTCCAATTTCCACTGAACACACACTCCACTCTCCAAGCAGATATTTAAACAAGAGCGATAGAAAAAAATCATAACTCACACAGCCCTGTAAGCTTAAAGTTTATAGTTCTTCAATAATAATAATATAATAATTTTGTTTATACACATTTGTTTAAATTCAACTAGGATAAACCCAAAGTTATTAGGTGTGTTCGTTTGTACACACTTTTGTGAAATGAGTCATTTAGTTCGTTCGTTCGCTTCAGTGTAAAAACTGACACTCATAACACTAGCCTAGAAGCCAGTGTAAAGTGTAGACACTAGACACTAACGTTTTTAGTGTTTACACTTGGTCCACGAACGAACAAACCTATCACACAGATAACAAAAACTTGTAGAAATACAGCCAAACCTTACACACTCATAAGAAATGAGATCTAAAAAAAGGGCCAAGCTCATCTACCCTTCCACATTTGCGCATTCTTAATTCATAAACGTACAGTGTCCTATTACAGCATCCTCGAAAAGCTTGGCAAAATAGAATTTGCGATTATTAATTTAAACGTAATAGTTCAACCAAGTTCTTTTTTCTAATTAATTTAAACGTAATAACATGCAAATTTTATTTTGCCAAGCTTTTCGAGGATGCTGTTATGGGACTCCGTACGTTTATGAATTAAGAATGCGCAAATATGGAAGGGTAGATGAGCTTGGCCCTTTTTTAGATCTCATTTCTTTTGAGTGTGTAAGGTTTGGCTGTATTTCTACAAGTTTTTGTTATCTGTGTGATCTCATTACTTTTTCAAGTTCCATTGTAAAATTATTTGTTAAAATATTATAATTTTATCAAAATTGATTTAATATCTATGGTATTAGCAATAACAAAAGGATGTAAAATATCTAGACCCGGATTCATGTACATCCTGGGTATAGGTGGTATAACCATGGTATAACGACGGTATAAGGACTGGACCCCAATTCTTGAGTTCGTGGGGGATGAGTTGAAAACGCAATTAGAAAACGAGGTCGTTTTCGTTTTCGAAGGAATTGGTATTCTTGAACGTATCGTGGAAAACGTCATGGGCTGTTATTTACGTGGGGTGAGGTTCACGAATCCAGACAAGAGCTCGAAAACGTTCTATATTTATTCTAGATGGCAGTGCCTTCATAAACGCGGGCCAATCAAAAGACGAGTTGCATGAACTGATTTGATTGTTGCAAGCATAGTTGCAAGTATGTAAACAAACAGATGATCACGCTCATATTCGACACCTTGCTTCGACATTGTGTATAGTAGCAAGCTGACTTTGATCATGGCTCAACATGGCTAAAAAGAAAAGAATAATATGTGTATTATTTCGGAACATTTTTGTATAGCCTTGGTGGACAATCATACTATTGTTTATCTGCATTAGGCTTTTAGTAATCAAAACTAGTTATTTGTGCGGGAAGTGTGTCAGAACTATGTTGTGCTGGCCTAGGGTTGGCTAGGCTTGTCAAACATGTAATGTAAGTAATAATTTATCTAGTCCTATAGCCTAATGGAACTTTAGACCTACACTGATGTATTATAAATAATTTTCTACATCTGGGCCTAGGTCAGGGACGGTTTCTGATTTGTTTTATGAGAGTATAATGACAACTTTTCTCATTTCACACATAGAAGCAAAATTTAAAATGCCCTCATTTGTTTACGTATCGCACTTTCCCGCCTACCTCTGCTTATACCGTCAACAAGTGTCAAGTAACTATGGTTTCTTGTTGATTGTATGCCTAGTGTTTAAGGCTTATTTAAAACCTTTATTTGGAAGCCTTCCAGCAAACTTTTTAAACTTTATTTTTCAAAAGAGACTATATTACTAAAACCTTAATGTCCATGTAAAATATGAACATTGTAGCCCCACCCGTCTGGTCGGAATCGCGGGCCGATTGAAACTGACGAATTAGATGTTAGCAGTAGCAGTAGCAGTAGCTAACATCCTTAAAGTGATTTTAAGCATGTTTCAAGCCATTTTTTCACCAAGAAGGAATGGTCGTACCCCAATAAAATTTGGCTTGTGTTGTCAGGTACCTAAATCCCTTCGATTGTGATAGTTTTCAAGTTCACATCACGTTACATGACGGTGGGTACACCTCGAAATCACCTCAACTCTGCTTGGTGTATAAGGTTGCTTGAGTGTGTAGCGCACCGCGGCTTGGCTGCGGCGCCCTAACGGGCACCTCGATTGTTAGGCAAGTGAGCGAACCGTAATGTTGAGTTCCCGCCGTCCTAACATAAGCATTTGAGAGGATGAAGGGGAGAAATAAGTGTTGGACAGAACCCCACTTCGCATGGGTGTAAGAGTAACAAACTGCCTGTTCGCGCCATCCCGGCGCTATGTTGGTAGTTATATTTTTCTCTTAGCTATTGGTATTTCTTGTTTCGTATTCACAAGTTGCACATATGTTATCACCTGTTTGAATTTCTGCCTATCAGACGTCTTTTCCTGGTTTTCTCGCGTTCGACTTATGCAAGTGCTTTGTCAATGCAGTTCGCCTCTCGCCTTCACTCGATGAGTGCAAAGTTCGTTTCGTCTCAACTTCTCTCGCTCGCACTCGCAACGCACGTGTCCGCTCTCCGGACATGCACTCACTGTACGTATTCAAGTGTGTAGCCGCCTGCCGCGTCCGTCTTGGAATACAACGACGGATTTCCGAGCTGCAGTCCTGGTTCGATTGCCTT